>CM067377.1:107106986-107272975 GCA_034510155.1 Eucriotettix oculatus | reverse complement strand
TTTTCAGTCTTTCTTCCTTCTTCCATTCCCTTCTACGCTTGACATATGTATTTCCTTGTGCATGATTCCATGCCGTACATATGATTCAAAAGAGCGAATTTCCTGCCTTTCTCCCAAATATTTCTATCTTTCTTTCTATCCAATTATCAAATGCGTGACTTCGTCACTTATCCCATATATATATATATATATATATACTTTACATGTTACAATATATATATTGTAACGTAAAGTTATGCTCATATATATGAGCATAATTCTGTGCCAAACATATGTTTCAAAGCGTATTTCCTATCTTTCTCCCACATTTACTATCCTAATATCCAAAACCTGTGACTTCGTCATGTTACAAACGTTTCATTAATTTTTAATTTATCCTTAATGGATGCTCCTAATAATCTCTTCTATCCCATTTCTCTCTATCCATCCCAACTAAATACATCGTATATATATCCAAGACTGACTGTACGAAACGCTATATGAGCAGGAATGTAGCTTGCAAGTTGCTACACACGCAGACAGACATACATACATACAATTAATAAGGAAAGGAAAGAGATAGAAAGTAGGTGGCTTACATGAGGTTAATAGATGGTAAACACTTTGTGAGGTTTTGGAGTTCTTGAATTTTCGGAGGCACCGCCCCCTTCATCAGACAGGAAGACATTTCCAGTGATCGGCTAGCCAACGACTGAGCAGCCAAAATTTGCTGCGCTGCTAGCTTTGGTCATAAACAAATGACCCCATCAGGTCACCAACTTTCTCAATGAGGGTCTGGGAAGGGGCAAGGACTTGTTGGGGGTTGTTCTTGAACCAGGCCTTAACTTATAATTTGCATTCTTTTCCCACACTTGTTAATATTTCTGTAGTTGTTTAATATTTCAAACACTTGTATTCCTTTTATTGTCTCATCTGTGATCACTTCTGCCTTGTCAACCTCCACCACCCAGACCCCTAGTCTTGCTGATTTAATATTTTATTAGTTCTTGCCGTTTATCCTTTTTTCTTGCGACATATCTTGTAAGCTCTGTATTAATTTTACACTTAATTTAATTTATTAGTAATTATCCATAAGTTTTCATTTTTGTATTATAGAAAGTAGTCCTCGTAGTGGCACACCTGTTCCAGACCAATCGGGAAAACATTTTAAAGCATCGTATTATGATTTATCAAAAGAAGATAATTCTATTGATGTAGTAGATACCAGGCAAAGTCAGGTAAATTTTTTACAACTTTGTATATATATTTAGTCATTAAATGCATAAATATAAAATAAATGAGTAATTTTAAGTTAACATTTCATACATTTTTGACACACAATATAGACAATGTGAAAAGTAAAACAAATTTTCATTTCCAAATGATCACACCCGAGAGCACTGTGTGCTTACATCAGACTTTGGGGGTATTTATTTATACAGGATAAAAGGCAGTAAAATTCTATGGATTTGGATTAAACATTGCTTCAAATTTATTTAGATCACACTCAATAAGATATGTTGAAATAATACATTAATTTTTATAAAATAGTTATTAATACAACAGAAACTCTTTTTAACAAATCTGAGGACTGGAAATTTTGTTCCTCAAATAGAGGTATTCACTTAACTTGTGGTAGAATCCCTTTTTAACGAATCTCATTTATTTTCCTTACATGAAAAGTTTTCTAAGGTCAAACCAGTTTACTAAAGACAGGTTGATTTAGTTCAATTTTAAAACATTGCCAAATATTTATTTTCTCTCTTCTGTATGTAGTTGTATAGAGTATAATTTTGCCATTTTTAAAGACCCCTGACTTTAACTATGATATTCAGCTAGCTCAGAATTTTATGTTGCTATTATGTTTACTATTGCAGCAGTTTACATTACACCAACTTTTTCTATTGCAGAAATCGTCTATATAGTTTATTAGTCTAATCAGAATTTTTTGTTTCTTCTGTGGCTTAATTATAAAACAAAAAATACACAGTTCTAAATGTGTCATTGTAGTATTTGACTTAGAATGTTCTGTTATTTAATTGATACAGATATTGCTCTAAGTAACATGGTCACGTCTAACTATACTGTTGAGAAATTTGAAACCCAAAGTTTCTGCCATTTTTCTTATGTGGTATAAATAATACAACATGTGAAATAGTTGGAACTATTTCATGTGTGGTGGGAACATGCACAAATGTGCTTGGTATGGGCATGTATTAAATCCAAATAGAATGTTTTCCTATTTCTTAAAACTATTAAAAATCCTTTTTTAAAAAGGGTTTTTTAAAACAGCTAATTTCTTTATACTGGGGTTCCTTAAAAATGGGAGAAAATTAGTTTTTTTTATAGAACAAATGGATATTCCTTAATAACAGGAATCTTAAAACGGGATGTTATAGAGGACATAACTTTTACCGCTGTTTACGCACAATTATGTTGTTCGCTATCATTTCTATGTTTTCATTTGCAACAGTTGTTGCCTAGAAAACTATTCAATTTCACTAAAGAAGATGAAAAGAACACGTCTCATCTTTTTAGGCTTGTAATCCTTCTTATGTGTGGTTTTAAAGCAGTCAAACCATCCATATGAGATGGTGAGGCCTTCCACATAAATTTTAAGCCAAATTATAAAGGGAAGCCAAAGTCAAATGCCCAATTATTAATGAGTGGAAATCAGTTGAAAATAATTCCTCTAATGTGGGAATTTCGTTATTCTGGGGTTCCTTAAAATCAGGAAAAATGGTAATTTCACCGGGACTTGAAAAAGTTTTGTTGCAAGTGGAAACCTTAAATCAAAAATTTACTGTAATTTGTTCTACTAAATTGCCTACTCTTAAGAGTTTCTTTGTTATTACATTTTGTTATATGTGGTTATGCAAATCGTTTTACACTTTTCATTTAAGGTATCAACATTACATTAATTTTTAACACTACTGATGTCTATTTTCTCTTGTTTTTGAAGATTATACTTTTTATGAACAGTATTATTACAAATTTTCATCAACTTACCAGAATTTATTTCTGTGTTTTTCTGCAACTACAAACAACAAACTGGATAAAGCAGAGAATGCAGCAGTTTAAGTCTTGTTATATTTTCATGACTTTGCATTTATTTTCCTTTATTATTAATATGCTTCTACTTCTATATTATTAGTGTCATGTGTGCCGCCCCACTTCTTGAAATTTTCACATTCAATAACTAAATGTGTAATATCATCATCACCATTAACCTAAAAGTAACATTACATTATAACTTCCCAGAAAAATCATTTAGTCTATTTAAACCTGAAATCTAAGAATCATAGGTTAACATTCTGTTGCTAATAAAAACAGTTCTTGGATGTGTTGTATTGTAAAAAAGTGTATTATTTGGAAACTAGCCATTTATAAATGTTATTGACCAAACTTATATTGAACCTCTTTTATTATGAATGGTGAGAAATAAGTAGTTTGAAATATAAAATGTATTATTAAACTATAGTATTTTGTACATAATACAAATGAAAATTTATTTGCTTTTGTTTTTAAAGATGGAAGATGCTAATCTCAAAGTAAATGATGATGGTATTGAAGGAGTTAGAACTTTAGATGATCCAGTAAATGAAAGTTCACAAACATCAATAAGTCAGAAACAATTGAATAATGTTAGTATTGATTCAGTGACACCTATTTGTCCTCAACGAAAAATTGTAGAAGCTGAAGATCTGGAGGAGCAACGAAAGAAGGATAGAACTGCACTTGTTGGATTATTGACAGTGTTAAGTCGAGGAGGTATATATTTAAAACTTCTTATTCAATTTTTGAAACTATGTATATAATTACAATCAAAGAAATAAACTGCTTAGTCACTAATGATAAATTGTTTTATAAAAGTTAAGTGAACCATTGCTTTGTTCAACTTTTGGCATACAAAAAACTGCTTACTCTATCATTCCTGAAATTTCCCCAAAACTTCCAAATTTTACTCTTAAGCAAGTATGCTTTCTTTGCAGAAACATTTCCATGTCTTTTCAGTCATTTGTAGCAATTCAAAATATTGGTGTAGTCATCTTAATTGATTGATTACTTTTCAAAATAAGTCTGATATGATTTAAAATGTCCTGCCAATAGCTATTCTAGTTTTCTAAACTTTATAACCAATTTCTAGTATGGCCTTCTATTCCAAATGTAAATTTTATTTTATGGCTTCATTATAATCAAAATGTTCTCCACAATATGTAATTTAACTAAGAAAATGGTGTGGCCTATGTCTCATATGAAAGTTATTAAATATGGGATTTTGTTTCTGAATTCAAAAACTGGTTAAGATACTTTTGTTGAGCAATTTTATCCTGAAGACTAAGTGGAATGAAATTAAGAGTGAATTAGTTTTTATGTTTATTTGAAACTGTGTGAAATGTAGTTTTTATGTTAAATAATTCCAAAGTTTTATGGATGATATGTTACTATTGTTATAAAGAGTTGTCAGTCTTTTTTATTAAGTACTTGAGACATTTTCTAATCCAGTTTAAGATATTGTTCATATTATACACAGTTATTAATATTGTTGATTTGTATTGCCTTTTCTTTTTCAGAATCTCCCTTCAGAGATGAAGGTGTTAAGCCTGAATCAGTAAAGCAACCTGAATTGACAACAGTTACAACTGTTGTTTCTTCTTCAGCAACACCAACTACTACTCCAAAGAGCCAGAGACATGTTAGCTTTGCAGAAAATCTGATTTCAGGTCCAACAGCTTCACCTGCAGTTTCTACTTTGCATACAGCTGATACTCTTCCTGTAGAAGCTGTCAACACAAATTTTAATTCTCCATCTTTTACTTTTGGTTCATTTGCTTCAACAACAGACTCTCCATCCACATCTGTCCAACCTAGTATTTCATCTAGTGATATTGGATCTGTTGGAAGTCCTGCAATTACATCATTGCCTCATTCTTCCCTTGGAAGTTTTCTAAAGCCCGTTGCTTCATCAAATGAAACCACATGCTCATTTACACCAAATAAGTCTGCATTATTGACGCCCAGTACATCTGCATTATTGGCTCCAAGTACATCTGCATTATTGGCTCCAAGTACATCTGCATTATTGGCGCCAAGTACATCTGCATTATTGACGCCAAGTACATCTGCATTATTGACGCCAAGTACATCTGCATTATTGACGCCAAGTACATCTGCATTATTGACGCCAAGTACATCTACATCAGTGACTCAAAATACTGTGATGTCAGATGGCAAGTGTTCTAGTGTTCCTCATTTTGAACCAGTTACGTCAACATTGAACTCTGCCATACAAACTTCTTCAAACTTATTTACAAATCAACCTTTAAAACCCTCTGTTGTTGTATCTAGTTCAAACCAAAGTTTATCATTAGGCACAGGTGGAAACATATTTTCTGCTCCTGTTATTAAGACCAACATTCCTTTAGGAACATCTTCTGATTCATCATCAAAATTTGGAGGTTTAAGTACATTGCCTACTTCATCTGCATTAACTTCTCAGCCATTACCATCCTTCACTTCATCTCAGCCTTTGCCAGTAACAGCTACCGTTTTAGGAAATTTTAATAATACAAATTCAACCATTAACAGTACAACAGATTCCTTTGTGTTACCTTCATCCACATCTTTAACTCAGAGTTCACAAAAACCTGAAATACCAAATATGTTTTCTGTTCAATCCAACGTTCCACAGTTTGGTACAGGACAGGTTGGTAACACTGTCTCTGAATCTAATTCAAGTGCTGCTGTAGGAGGTTTTAACTTCACTTCTCGAACAGCTGAGTCAACGCCAGCTCCTATTCAGTTTGGTTCTGGATTGAAAACTGACAATAATTCTGCGCACAAAGAAGGTTTTAAATTCAGCTCAAAACCATTTCAGTTTGCAGCAGCTCAGTCTAAACAAACAGGATTTGCATTTTGTCCTACATCAAATGCAACTAATCAAATGGCAATGGAGAATTCCAGTATTCTTCCTACTTCAAGTACAATCCAGCCTTCAGTATTTGGTAAAACTACTACTGCAAGTTCAACAGCTCAAAATTCTTCATTCTCTTTACCTTCTTCATTTTCTTCAACTCCATTCAGTTCATCTAAATCAATATTTGGTACCTCAGAACCACCTAAAACAACTCAGTCTAATATTTTTGGATCAGTGGCTCAAACCAGCCAGAATCTCTTTAGCACAAGTTCTAATGCAATTACTTCAAGAGACACTAAAGTATCATCATTTGGTTCAATTCCATCAGAGCCTGCTAAGCCACATGGAATACCTGAACTGAAATCTGCACCATTTACATTTAGTTCAGTTGCAGCCCCGGCTAATACAACGGCACCATTTACATTTGGTTCAGCAACAACAATGACTACTACAACAGCACCATTTACATTTGCAGCAGCATCTGCACCTACATCTACTGCAGCACCATTTCAGTTTAGATCCTCTAACTCGAGTAAATCAGAAGCAATTACATTTGGTAGTACAAATGTAGCCTCTCCAACTCCATTTGCATTTGGCAGCTCATCATCTGGATCACAACCAGTAGCTGCACAACTTTCTACTAACAAAACACCCTTCCAATTTGGGGCAACATCATCAACAACTCCACCTACAGGTAAGAAATGACAATTTTATAATTATTAAGTTTTCTGCCTACTGGCTGGTTCTTGGACTTGATTTGTAAATTTCCTTCTCCATCTTGTACTTCTTTAGCTTCCCCTTCATCACCTTTTGTTTCTCCCTTCAAGTTGTCACTTTTTTTTCCCTGGAAATTCAACCATGTGTCCTTCAATAACAATTTCTCCTTACATGCCATCCACTGAGTCAGTCGAATTGTGCCATGTGGGGCACCAGTGTCAGACACAAAATACTTAACTTCAAATTTACTTTTTGAGCCATCAGCTACCCATTGCATATAAACTTCTATTGCAGCTTGGCCGACAAGGCCCTTCTTAGCATAGCTGCAACTTGGCACAGAGCCACCAATATTATCTTTTCATTTGCGCAGTGTCAGCCACCTTTGACCAACACATGAAAAAGCTTGCCAAACTATTTTGTCAAAATAATTGTAATTTATCTATTCTAAATAGTAAAGCCTCAAACCAATTTTTTTTAATATCTTACAAAAAATTAATTTTTGTAAAGATGTGTCCAAGCTTTTTTGCCTTCTAATAAGAACGTAAGTTAAGATGGCTCACTTCTCAGTTACTTATCTTAGAATCTACTCATTTTTACAATTTTTTAAAAAGTATATAATATTGAATATATTTGGTCAAGTTGTGTGCATATAGTCACTCTATATTAGCGAACTGCAATCTAATAGATAGAAAAATTACAACGATCTCTGTGTATAATTAACTCCTTCTCACCATTCCATAATTAGTTGAGGCTAAACATGATAACTGGGATTTAGTCTCTCTGCTTATCTCAAACAGGAGAAGCTATTTATTTCATACTAATATACCGATTTCATTCTCATTCTCAACACTATTGGGACCGAATTTCAACTTAACTGGCTACGACTGTCACTCTTCAACTTGGTAACCTTTAAAACAATGAATCTAGTCATTCCCTATCTCCGAAGTCGATGCAGCTGGACATTAAACTTCAATTATGTTAGAATTTCCAATCAACCCCTAAAACATTGGAATCCTTGCATATGTGTCATTTTATAATTAAAACCTTCAATCCCCCTATCCACAGGTTTATGGGGCTGGATTTGGCCTTAACTGGCAGCAGGAGTATCGCTCATATCCTCTACAAGTCATTATACATAAGGATTCAATTACAATTTGGGTTAAATCCTTCTTATAATTAAATAATTTCCTTTTCTCCAATAGTTTTAATAATATTCTGCAACTTACAAAGGTTGGTTGACATGAAATAGATTTTGTCCTGTACTGTGAAATACTTTTATTCCTACTTTCATTTTACATTATCTTTAAAATTATTTGCAGGTGCTTTATTTATAAATTTGGAAACTTGATAATACATTGTTATACCTTCTACACCTTCTATAATATCAATAATAGGTTTCCTCTTTTTAGGTGGATTTAATTTTACGGGTGGTAATACACCTGCTGTTATGAATTTTTCTTCTGGTTCATCGTCTACTCCTGGACTTTTTACAAGTGAGTAATATTTTACTAACATACCTAAATGATAATGTATATAATTTATTTGGATATGAAAGAGAAATATAATGTTCCTTGTACCTGTGCCTCCTTTTCTCCTGATGATGGAGGCTAACACCTTCAAAATTTGAATAACTTTAATGTGTCCTCTTTGGTGCTGCTGAGCTTCAATTTCAAGTAAACCACCTACTCCTCTTTACTTTCAATATAAATTATTTTGACAATGTCATGCCATTACTTGCTTTGTACAATTAACGTGGAAAAAGAAGAGTGTTATAATTATTTATTTATTTATTTATTTGGAGTTACTTTATTAAATGATTCAAATTATTTGCACGTAGACAAATTTAATGAAAAGTTCTTAAGTGAAAGTAGCATGAAATCTTTTTCACAAGTTAATATTCCATGGGGAGTTATTGACAAGAGAGACTCTGTAACAAATGTGTTTAAATTTCTGTTGTATCAAGTTAATTTAGTCGACTTAGCTGTATTTGCCTTGAACACACATGAATTTCATCTTGGTCACAAACTTCGATTTCTAAAGATCATTTCACTTAAAACAACAAAAAAAATCTCTGCTTTTAACTTCACTTACATTTTATGATTTATATAATTGCCACACAATTACTCTCCTTTTGTCATATAGCCTCCCAAGTAGCTCTGCTGTCATCTTAATAAATTTCTTACAATTTCCTCCTTTCTTAGCCACTACCTCTCATCAGCTACTGTCTCTTTCCCAACAATATTTTGCTCATTTCCTGAAGCACTCCAGACTTCTCAGCAAGAGGGTAGTAGTGAAACTGTATCCTGTAGCAGAAGTTACAAGCCATGATTATACTAAATGCAAAGGAATTTTTTGCTGCAAGAAGTGCAAGGAAATATTATATAGTGAAAAATCAACATTCTCTGTCTAGTTAAGTTAGGATTTATTATGACATTCTTATGTGCAGTAGGTGACTTACCTGAGATTCATAGATGGTAGACACCTTGTGTCAGCTAGCCAACGACTGTTTTTGAAGTCACTGGAAATGTCTTCCCAACTTTCTGACGAAGGGGGCGGTACCTCCGAAAATTCAAGTACTCTAAACCTGTACTCTGTCCTTTCCCTATTAATTGTTTTAATTAACATGACAATGTCATTTCCTGACTCATATTGAAAATATCGTGGTTGTGGATATTGCACGCTGAGAATAAATCATAGGCAGCTAACAACAGGGACGAGGGAGCTGGCCCTTGAAGTTTGCGGTGTGAGCAGGCTCTTACTACTCGCATGGACCCTGAGTGTATTACTGCGAACGGCCCAGGGATGGATGACAGGGTGCTCAGCATTTTTCATGTCTTGCTAAGCTAGTGTCTAAAACTTATTGAGACTACGTGTAGACTTAGCAAAATTTTATAAATCCAGTTCAGACTACTCGGAGGCGAATTTCTAGAGTGCAAACACTAATGCCTCATCTCTCCAGCACTTCGATATGAAGTTTCGGTTTTTGGTCCAAGGAAATGAGCACCTCAGATGAAAAATGGTGGGGAATATAAAGTAGATGGAATGATTAAACATCTAAAAAATGCAAATTCCATAAAGTAGAAAGAATCAAAAAAAATGTTTTGAAAAAATTGAAGAATTTTTCTATGTTTAGAGAAAAGAATTTGGGAAATAAATATTGTCAGGGTTAATTAAAACAATTAAGGACAGGGAAGAGAGATAGGAAGTTGGTGACTTACCTGAGGTTCACAGTGGCAGGCACCATGTAGGATTTGAAGTTCTTAAATTTTTTTCTTGTAATTACAAATTGATCTGAAATTTAATTTAAAATATCATCAAACATCTTTACAGCCCCAGGTGTCTCTGCACCAGCATTCGGGTCTCCAGGTGCCAGCATGTTCAGCATTGGTTCTGGTTCGAGTGCTGCAAAAAAGGCATCAAAAACAAAGAAACAACGATGATTTTAATATTTATGGTTAGTCTTGTTGTCTTTCCACAATGTCTAACTTTATCATTCCATTGTAACCAATGAAAAATTGTTTATTAATTGTAGTTTGTTTGAAACAGACTGTGAATTGTTTTTCTTAATTCTAATAGCAGTTAGCCTTCTAGTTATTCACATTACTATATATTGTGTTGCACTAGTAATGTAGTATGTGTTACATTATTTTGTTAAAGTTGTATGAATGTTCTGTTTTAAGTTTACTATGTTAATAGAAATGAGTGTGTTTTTTTAATATAACTAAAACATTTTTATATGAAATAAATACAATTGCTTTATATTTCTTTGTTGAATAATTGATCCTGTGACATTCCTAAATTAAATAATAGTTGTTTTAACTGTTCCAGAAATGCAATCATCTGAACTTGTGAAGTTTATTGGTGTGTTTGATCCTGGTATATTCTTGGTACTCACCTTTTCCAAAACATTGGTGCAAAATAACGAGCTGTTACTATCTCTCCTACATTTTGTAGTTGCAAATATGGTAAACTATGCCAACTAATTTGAAGTACACTTTTATATTTAATTTAGAGTATAGATGAGGTTATGTTTTTATATGTTTTGCAGTTAAAGAATTAATACAAAATTGCATATTTTAGTCTTTTACTTCTGAACTTAAAAAAGAAGATTGTATTAGGTTCTGTCATGACTGTACATATTACAATCTTAACAGTGGAAGTAACGAGTGAATTGTAGCAAATATTGAGTAAGGGATTTTTTAATAAAGTCATTAATTCCTAAAATATTAAAGGAAAGGTTATGTGTGCTTCATTAATAGTAGGATCTGAAATGTTCTTTGAGCTATCTTGCTTATTTACAATTTTTATAAATTATGAATCATAATTTTACTACTTTATGGAACTTGATTTTTCTTATTGTTCATCACGTAGTATGGTAGTGCCACTCATAAATAAACATAGATTAAACATACAATAGGCTGAAGAAGAAAAGCTTATTTATTATGTCTAATGTATTAAATGCCAAGTAAACTCTTACTGTTCATCTCATAGTTTGAACATAAATATAAACTAATAATTGCAAAAAAGGGCAATATTATGTATGTAAAATTAACAGAAGAATTGATCTTTGAATTTCTAAGCTCATTCAAATTATTAATGATTCATTTAACTTAATTTTTCTGTTCAAATTTTGAAATATTTGTTTGTTAAATTTTATCATGGAAGTCTATTGGTTTTTATTCACTAAACTTTTATTTTCTTGTAAATAAATATTTTATTTTCTCATGTTTCTATGAGGAGTAATTTGTAATTCCTGTTTATTTGTTCTTATTCCATAATGTATACCTGTTTATAAATTTTTCTTAATTACTTAAATTTTTGTAATACATTGATTTGTTATGATTGATTCGGATAATCTAGTAATTTTTGGAAGAGTCAAAATGAAATGAATAAATAAATTTTAAAACTTCACTTTATTTTCTAAATTCCGTACTGTGAATTAGTTTTAGGTAATCAATTTTGATGGAAAGTAAAAGATTGACAACAAACAGGTATATGTTGAACGAAACGTACTTACAGTTAAGGAAGATTCTTAAATTAACATATAAATTTGTAAATAATGTATAAATGTTGTAAAAACATCTCATTTATTGTACATTTTCTTATGAGGTGTGCATTTATATAATCATTTTATCTAATATTGACTTCTTTTGTGAGACAGTAGTAGTTATGTACATGGGCATGACATAGAACAACTCTAGAGCAATGAAGGTATTCATTTTTAAAAAATATTGAAACATATTGTACATTTTATAAATGTGATATTGAAGTTATGAAAAGGTTAGTAATCAGACATTTGTTTTTAAAATGCCTGGTTGCTGAAAATTTATTTTATATCTCCTTCAAGTGATTGTGTGAACATTTGAATGATAAAATAACTGTTATATTTTAAAAAAAGAAATACTTCTATACACCTTGTCACCCAATTTATTTATTTCATTTGACATTCTATGTCAATAAATTGTTGATAATAAAAAATTCTAACCATATCAAAATACTTCAACTCAACTATTTCCAAAGAAAATGGGTTCATAGTTTTGCATTCTCGGTTTATTACATTTGAAAATTGTCATCAATATCACTGAGATTGAAAGCTGAATACTTAATTGATTTGCAAGTTTATTTTAGACTATGACTTCATCTTAATGAAGTAATGTAATCATCCAATAATCTGGGACAGCTTACTTGAGTTAGCTTGTATTCATTCATGCAAAATTAAGAATAACTTCATTAATGAATTAATTATAATGTATTGCAGAGTATTAATACATCTGTCATCAGGTGTAGATCTAAAAAGGTCTAGGTGATTACTGCTCAATTTAATGTGTTATGATCCATTAAAAAACCCATTTTTAATTTAATACATCTCTGGAAATGTTACTTTAAATTTTTGTTGTATCTAATCAAAAGATTGATAAACACATTTAATTAAGAAATACTATTATTTAATTTATGAAAATTTCATTAATATAATTTTAGTGTTTAATATTTAACTTTTGAATGCTTATTAAGTCTTTCTGAAATGTAAAACTCATTACTTGTCTTTATGATTTCTATTCTAGATTTGCTTAAAATAAAGTAGATGCTTTAAGAAACAATGAAATTATAGCTAGGCATAATCAAATTAAACATTGCAAAAATAAGTAGCCAAATTATTGACAAAAATATGTGAAAATATAAATACCACACCATGATCCAGCAATCCTTGTTGCTTTTGTCAGGTGATTGAAAACCACAGGAACGACTAACTGCGAAAACCAGATGAACTCTGAAGGAAGCTTAATGTTGCTTTCATCATGAGGTTTGTGTGATATATTATCATTTATTTTTGTTTGTAATTTGGCTACTTGTAATCGGTAAAATTACTTATCTCTTCTCTTTTAACATATTGAAGTTTCTGGTAACATTTTCTTACATGCATTAATTGATCATGACTAAGAGTGTGTGTTAACTGTTTAATGAATATATATGCATAAATTACAGATATATTTGGCTTCTGAACACAATATTTAATGACAATTATAGCTTCAGTGTCTGATATGTTCACGCTCCTGAAATAATTAGTTCTGTAAAGACATTGTATTTATACTTCAAACTTGTTAGGTATTATTTCATTGGTTATGTTGTGTGAAAGTGAATCATTTAAGGGGGCACATACAGCTTAGAGTAGGCAAATTTTGACTATTTAAACCTTTTTTTTGTATCAAATTTTATTCCTATGTTAATAAAAGTTAGTACATTATAAAAACTGACTTTTATATACATGGAATTTTTTAATCTAAAAAAATAGTTATTTACAAAATTTTGAATATCTTGTTTTCACAATGCAGTTATAAACTGTTTCCCTGATAAATAAGTTATTTTAAAATATTTTTGTTTTCTTTTTATTGTGATTTAGCTGATACTTCTGCTTATAACATGCTTTTTGAGTTAAATTCCTTAACAGTTAATATTGTTAATGTTGAGCTAAATGGAAAACATTGATTTTTTAAATCATTTTTCAGTATATGAAAAACTATTAAAGTGACAACTGATTTTGCATCTTATTGTAGATAAAGCATGAACAAACACACAAAATGTTTCACAATGATATCTTTGATTGCTTTTGAGTTATCAGGGAAACAGTTCTTAAAAAAAGCAATTTGTGGAGAATAAACGTTAAATATCTATTCTTGCATACTTTTAGAACCATATGGAAGTCAAAACTCTATTACAGAATAAGTTTAACCTTCTAATGCTGAATTCTGATCACTTTCAATCTACCTTGGGTACCTTGATTGAAAGTAATTACATCAATGTTGGTTCAATTTTTGACTGTTGTCTTTACTAAAATCCAGTTTTAGGACGTTTTCCAAATTTTTTAGTTCATTGACATTTTGTATGTACCTAAGTACCTTTTTAGAAGCTCAGTGACAACTAATTTTTTGAAGAATAGGTTCATTGTAATCATTACAGATTCTGACAAAGCATTTTTATATTTATACTGACCACCGTTCCTGCAATATATCTCTCTGATATGGGCACCAAAAATTGGCTCCTTTAGGACATAATGCATTGGGTTTGCATCTGATGGCCATTTATGATACCAACTGGCCCATATAGCCATTCTCATCTCACTTACTGAATTATAATTTTCTCTTATAGCATTTACATAGTATTGAGTAAGCGTATTTATTGCACTATCAGTCAGGCACCCTTTTCCTCCGCACTTTACTTTTAGATTCCATTGCAGCATTCTGCCATTTAAATCATTACTCGAAAACTACTTAAGATATAGCATTAATTTTTTCAGAAAAATAATCTAAAATAATTAATCCATGAATTAAAAACTAAATCAACCATTAATTTTTTTTGAAAATATTAAGCTGTATGTGCCACCGTAACTAAAGTCATATTTTGTGGTTCCTTCAATGAATTAATTACTGTACAGTTGATGAAATTATATGTATTGAACCCTATATTTGCAAAATTCTAAAAGAAATATTATTTCACTGAAGTGCGAGATTGAATGCAATCTGCTTACACAAAATTGGATCTATAATTTATTTTGACAGAACAAAAGAGAGATTTAATAGTTTACCTGAAATTGAGTGCAGTGTTGCCATGACTTTCAGGAAGAAATATTCCAAATTTTCTATGGAGCAAGCTTCCTTCTTCAGAATATAGTACTGCTCTATTAGTAACCTGGCATATATAAACAATTAATAAGGACAGGAAAGATATAAAAGTTGGTGACTTACCTGAAGTTCACAGGTGGCAGGCACCATGTAAGGTTTGAAGTTCTTAAATTTTTAGCTATCTGTCACTGGAAATGTCTTCCTAACCTTGTGATGAAGGGGGCGATGCCTCTGAAAATTTAAGACCTTCAAACCCTATCTGCCATCTGTAAGTCACCAAGTTGGTGGGCACTATGCTGAGTGCAGAGTTAATTATTCGGAGGCAACCTCCCCTTCCTCAGAAGTACACTGCAGGTAAGCCACCAATTTTCTCTCTCTTTCCTGTCCTTATTTATTGCTCTGATAAGCATGACTGTCATTTTCTGACTTGTGTGTCATAAGGATATGACTGTCAAAATAATTAATACCATTAATGACAGGAAAGAGAGAAAGAAAGGTGATGGGTTACCAGAAGTTTAAAGGTTGCAGGCACCAATGTAGGTTGTAGGTATGTCACACTGAATATTCCAGGCCCTTTCCACAGCTTAAATGTCCAAGCCTACCCTTGACCAACAGATAATACATAATCTACCCATAACCTTTTTTTCCTGGACTACTTTCTTTGCCTGGCCTACACCAATCCAACCCAGAAATAAAGTAAAATTCTCCCTGACCAAGGGTTGGTTGCCTTTAGGTACCCACCTAACCCCTGCAATATATTTTTTTAACTACACGAGGCTGCAAACCTTACTGTACAAACAGATGCTAGGTCTGCCCTATGTTTATACCCATCACGATCTTCCAGAATACCAACCAAGAACACAAACCTACAAAAATTAAAGAAAACTTAACCTCCTATACCATCTGCAGAATTAATTGCAGACTGCCCAGTCTTCTAAATTGGGCAGACAAGGAGACTGCTCCCTGAATACCACTGCGACAGTCAAACTTTTCAAGACTCAGTTTCCCATAGCTATCCATTACCAGGTCCACAAAACTAATAATTTCAGCCAGTGCTTCACTTTCAACTGAAAACCCCCTTCTTTATACCCCATTCTTCGTAAGCTGAGCTCTATCTGTGGGATATCTCCTTCCAACATGTCTTGCAGTATAAGACAAAGCCCTGGACTTGACATCCTCTGCATATTAACATTTCCTACCCTTCCCACCTCCAGCTTACCATAGTTGCATGTGAATTTGTGAACTCAAGTGTGTGTGTGGGTTAATTTGTGGATGTGTATTCCTCCAGCCTCCAAATCCTTGCCTCTGCCCTGACCTTCATTGAGAGAGAAAGTTGTTAGCCTGGTGAGATCCTTTGTTTAGTAGCAACAACAGCACTTTATATTATACACACTACAGCTGGCCGTTGCTCATAGTGCATGTTATTTCTCCTGGAGGATGGGTGGCTGTTACTTCCAAAAATTTGAAGAACACATACAATCTATAATGGTGCCTTCCATCTTAAAACTTCAGGTAGACCACCACCCCTCTCTTTCCTGTCCTCATCAATTGTGTAAATTATTTTGACAATGTCATTTCCGTATCAGAGAGACAGAAAGTTGATGACTTACCTGAGCTTCATAGATGGCAGGCACCATGTAGGGTTTGAAGTTTTCACCGCCTCCTTCATCAGAAGGTTAAGAAGACATTTCCAGTGTCGGCCAGCCGTCTGATGGAAGGGGTTGTGCCTCCAAAAATTCAAGAACTTCAAACCCTACATGGTGCCTGCCATCTGTGAACCTCAGGTAAGTCACCAACTTTCTGTCATTATTTTAATTCTTCTTCCTATGGCATTAGGGCCTTTGCCTTCCAGGACGACTGCGGACTGTCATCTTACATGACATTCCGAATATGTAGTGATATGTGGTCAGTGTATGGACTCTATCAATCTTAACCCCAGTCTATTGTTTTAATTAACCTGAAAATATCATTTTCTGACACACACACACATATGTGTTTATAATTCCTTCATGTCGGAAATTGAGAGTTCATGTCTGAAAAAGATTGGCTTTACAATGTCAAAATTTTTTAAATTGTTATTCTACTCTAAGTGATGGTTTGGTACCAAATAGTTTCTGGCGTGGTAGAACCAATATTCAGTTTCAGGTAAGCCATAAACTTCCATGGTGATGTCTGAATAATAATAGTCTGTTGCTGTTGGGATACATTACTCATTTTCAGATAAGTAAAAATAGACTTTTCATTTATGCTGTTGCATTCCAATAGACTACACATTCTTATTTACTCTTAAAATCTGATGAATGAGCGTAATATTTCTAAAAAAATTCAAGTTTTATTGTAAATACTTGTTACTGAGCTATTTCTTGTTTCACCTGTCTCTTATTTTCTACCTATTTACAAAATTTGACAATATTTTATCTTTATGTTCTACATATAAAACTTGATTAAGAATATTGTACACTCCAAATAGGGTTGATTTATATTTTGTTAATTCTGAAATCTTGAAATAAATGCCATAAAATATTTGACTAAAATACTATTCGGGTATGCCCCCTATATATTGTCTACACATTTATTTTTAAGATTTATAGGCATTGTATCACTCATTCAAGTGAATGATTTTTTTTAAAAATTGGAAGATGTATGCCTTTTCTGTTTGATATTGATAAATATATATCCTGAATTACCATTGTATTAAAACTAGGTATGTTGGTGTTATCCATTTGATAACAATCTTTCTCTAGATATTTACATACATTGTACATAGATATTCACATTTTTTAAAGTAAAATAAACCTTATAATACCACTGTTTGTGTGTCTAAATATGTTGTTATAACTATTTGTTTATTCCTCACTATTATAGTTCCAAATTTTCATAATTGGCTTAAGTGAATTCAGATTTTTTCTGTTTACATCGGGGAACGACTTGAATGGAAAATTGTTTTTTCCTCAATCTTGGAATACGTTAACGTTGGCATTTGTCTTCAAGGAGGAGACGAGACTGTAAGCTAGTATTTTCAGCAAAAAACGGGCATTTCATGATAGTCTTACTAAGTAAAACATCAGCCCTTATGGGCTATACTTAATGCCACATTTGTGTTTCAAAAACTACAGAGAAGTGCTTACGGTACAAGTGCTCAGGTTGCGATGTAACTATCATATGTGATAATACTAAATTGAAATAAAAGTATTAATATTATACAATAATATATTATCTCAATAGGTTGAATTGCCTTTTGATGAAAAATAAAAGATGATGAGATAGACTAAATAATTTACTTATTTCATAAAAATTAGAATTAATTATCTTATAATATAATGGTTACGCGTTACTATAGGACGCCCGACTGGCAAAAAATACTACTAAATTTAGATAGCATTTTAATAACCACTAGCAATAATAAGGAATATTTTGTATTTTTACTAATTAATTATTTTCGTTTGCTCTTCCACTGGCATTTCAGCTAAGCCCTCGTACATATCGGCAGCCACATCCAACCAAGCACTTTCTTTAGTTATTTTGTTGCTGTATTCTTTGCAGCTCATATCCCATATTGTTCTTTTCTCCAGTGCAATAATTAATTTTTCGGTGTCTAAAAAACTCATCGCGCAAAAATAAGGCAAAACCACCCAAAAAAATGAAAAATCTGTCGAGAACAGCATGACTATCGGTGACTGATTGCCGTCTGAATGGAATTGCGAGACACTATGCAAACCGGATGGGAGAGGGCGCATCTGCTGACTCAAAAGTCTTGAGATGGACTGGGAAGACTGCGTCCCTTCCTACCTCGAAGTCAAGTTATACTTCGTCTGAACGGCTACCTTAGTCACAATGCTATTAGCAGGTAGAAGATCGCTCCTGCTGACTTCGATAGTCTGGGACTATCGTGTGAACCCGATTATCCGACAGAAGGCTTCAAATTTAATGAGATCTTTGGTTACTCAGCAGCCAGAAAGCCATGCAGGGAACCCGACTCTCCCTCAGCTAGTACCCGGTTTGACGTGCCACTGTGCGTCACATCTGTCCCGCATTATTCGTCCTTGTTCCCAGTCATTATCGATTGTGTTCCTCAACTAAAAGGTTTTTGCACGTGTATTTTTCCATTCAACATGGAGAATATAGAGCTATTGAAAAATTTAGTTCATGTTCAACCTATGGAATAAATTTTTGAAATGCCTAGATAGAAGTTCGCAAATAATTAAAAATGGTTGTGAAGATATGAATGAAAAGAAGGAATGGAATATGTTAAGTACAGTACAAAATATTGATTTTCTAAGTCATATTGAAATTTTAAATGTTTAAAATTCTGGTAATTACAAGAAAGCAATATTTGTATACCATACGACATTATAAATGTTTTGTTTGCGTATATATTATGTAAAACACAAAGAATGGGCAAAATTCAGAAACGGAAAAATTTAAGTAGAAAACGTTTCGTTCCCTAACTTTACGGACCTCGGTTCTTTCTACAAAAAATATACATAGTTGAATAGAAATTCATAAATAAAATTGTTGTGCTTACAATTAAAATATTTCAAAAAATTCCTGTTGCTCCTCTAACGTTCAGAGCCGAAATGAGTAAGGAAACATCGCTAAACACACAACGAAATAACAATATTTTTCACTTGAAGATAATGGCAGTGGACGCCTTCAAAACGTCGTTTTTCTACATTGTTTTCACCCAGTTAGAATCCAGAGAATTTTTTGTTAGTCACATACACGGGTATGTATACTTGATACTACAAAGTATATATTTCAAAGATTCCAGAATACACAAGTAAATCATAATACAGAATCATACATAGAATCTAAATATTGCGTTTGTTTTTTACATTAAAAGAATTTAAGATTTGATTTTATGTGGACCGTTTCGCCCATTTAGGCCCCGGACGTCGTAGGAGCAAAAAGAAAATTTTGTATTTTTATAATTGTAAGTACGACATCAAACCAATTTTATTTATGAAATTTATTCAACTATTTATACTAATTTTTTTCAAAATTTATTGCTAATCAAATAAAGTATTTTTTAATTAAACTGGTTATTATTTAATTTATTGTAATTAAATTTTCATATAATTCATATGCGAAATACGAAACGACGATAAGAACAGAAATTTGTATATAATGAATCACTAATGTTATTATAAGTTTTTTTATTGTATTGTACTTTTTTCTAACTACTTTAATTTTGTCTAGTGTTAATTACTTTTTTTAGAGTTTTTGAATTAATCTGAGGAAATTCAAAAAAGGGTTGAAACGTATAGTGGATTTAATTTTTTTAAATACTTTTTTCTCTAACATGATTTAGTACAATAAAGGAATGTAAGATAAATTTCATTTATATATCTGTGGTCAAACACTGGAGTTTTAATTGAAAATAACATTGATAAACGACTTAATCAGTCTCTTTGCTGGTATTTATATAATTTAAATATTACGACGTTTAGTCACTTATTTGAGATTTCTTAGGTAAAAATTTAACTATACATTGAACTTCACTCATGACTCCTTCGGCCGAAAATAAATTTGCTCAAGTATCCCATTTGAGTTCGAAAAGGAAGAAATTGTTCTTATCGGGTAATACAAAGTGTAATTCACAAACAAGGTATTAAGTGATGTTCATTCCTCCCTATTACTTTGTGGGTCCCGGTAAACCCACACATTAGCAACCAATCGTCATCTAATGCAAAGATCATTTGTGATTCAGTTAATGACTGCCATAATAATATTACCGACAATACGTAGAGCTTCCACCTTTTCTGTAATTAGAACCTAATAACTAGAGTAATTAACAGACTTAACTTTCGGACTCTAATGGATTCGAATAACTGATCTTGAGTTTTGTTGCTTATGTTTAGTAGGTTACATTCAGAACGTGAATTGCGGATTTAATGTGAAATTAAGATATTTTATAACTGAAAATTCTTTGGTTTTCCATGTTTGCCACTCTTAAGACAAGAAGACTTGGAAACCATAATAAATGGCACGAACGTCGTACTGGAGGAACATGAAGATTAATAGAAGGAAAACCAAAATAATGGAGTGTAGTATGGGAAACAAAGGGTTTTAGATTGGGAAGGGATATTTTGAAGGAGATTAAGGAATTCTGCTACTCGGGCAATATAATAACTAGGGATGGTAGATCTAGTAGACAAAGAGTAGGATAGCACGGGTAAGAAAAGCTTTAACAAAAACGAGGAATTTACTTACGGGTAACATAAGTAAGAATATTTGGAAAGCATTGCTAAAAATGTTCGTATGGAGTGTGGAGTTCGTATGGGTGCGAAATGTAGACGATTAGGAGTTGCGGAAAGGAAAATAATAGAAGCCTTTGAAGTGTGGTGCTATAAGAGAATGCTGATAATCCGATGGGTGGATAAAATCACTACCGAGGAAGTTATACGCAGAATAGGGAAAGAGCGTACGATGTGGAGAACGTTGACCAAGAGAAGGGATAGATCAATAGGCCACGTTTTAAGACATGAGGGTTTTGAAAAATTAGTATTAGAGGGAAGTATGTGGGGTAAGAACAGAAGAGGGTAGGATTAGGGAGGTTGTGGTAGTTATGTGGGAAGGCTTGCGCAAGATAGGTTAGACCAGTCTTAGGACTTAATACCATACCACCAAGATATTGTTATCTGCTTGTGATATACCTCAGTAACGGTGAGCTACTGTACATTAATTAATTTAGGAAGAATTATTTGTTTTGTAATTTTAAGAACCTTTATAATAATAATAGTATATGTCTGTGAATTTCTAGTTCCATTTCTAAGACATCAAATGGCCCTCCTGCCGGCATTATCTCTCGGTCTCTGTGCTATCCTGCATTGTAGCACAAGATAACTCTCTGAAAGAAATGCGCATGCGCAGTGTAGTTGTTTCAAACCTCTGCCCGTCAACAAATTAAGAATTATATGAGCAACACAGCACTGGGCCGCACGTGCAGACACATAGGCAGCTTCATCGGGCTACAGTTATAGATATCTTTGACGAAATAATAAAAAAAATCACTATTTATGGACTTGCTGTGGTTTATATGAATTAATCTAAGATTATTTAAAGTAATTAACATTTAAAGTGTGGTATTCCGTAGACTTTTAACAACTCCGAGAAAATTTCCGTTCGATCATAACATTAACTTTCTTTATTGAAAATATGTACGAAGTAAAAATACTTTCATGATAGCAATTTGGAACAATTTGATTTTAAATTTTTATAGTTTTAATAATTCGTCGCCATGACACGTTAGTAAGAAATGCTACATATTACGGATCGTGGAGTTCTATAAACACTGTAGCTATTGCATCTAATGTAATTATCTTCATAAAAATTGTTCCTAAGGGTGATGTAGCATATAACTTTAAAATCTCACGAGCTGCTCAGTAAATAGCTCAATGAAGGCCGATTTATGATTTAAATTATATTTACCATTGAAATTAATCTGATTACAGAGCATTGGAAGTAATACATTTAATAGAAAACATTGTACTTACGACCCATTGTCTTTTAAGTATTTCATTCCAACTAGGCACTGGAAAAATTTATTTACTTTAGACGAATTCTGGATCCAGTGAAGATAGCCTAAGTGACACTGCTATTTGTGCCTGGGCGTAGGTCAAGTTTGCTGCCCCTTTATTTAGGTATTTTAATCCAAAATGCTACAAAATTTACAGAAATCCTAATCAACTTTTCGGAAAATATAAATCTGCTATTGTAAATTGTACAGGGTTAAAATTATAAGTTATTTTTTTTGTGATATTTTGCCGCCCCAAAAAGTGCCCCCACCCCCACCGTCCACGCTACGCTCGAGGGCTGTAGTATATAAATGAAGAAAATAAAATAGGATAGTCCTTACATTTTGAAGCTTGTAAATCTGTTCATTTGGAATGGGGACGAAGGAGGAGGTTTCCTTTGAGAAATCGTGATAAGCGTCACGATATATTTTTACAGATAGGTTATTTTGCCTTTTGTGAATCCATCTCTCTTAAATTTCATCTGCGGTTATCTTGAGTACAATGGAAAATGTAAATGTATTTATTAACAGTCGAGGACCTAATTTCATTTAAGCAGTCGCTGTATTGTTATATTAAATGGTTGCATTCACGATTATATTGTAACACGTAAAAGTGCATATCGTAATTTCGTACGCTGCATAAAATGCGTCCCATTTTACGAACAATAGAATATATTATATGAAATGAATAGTAAATAATATAATAAAAAAGCAACCACTACATATTTAAATGTCTGATTTATTCACTAAAATCTATTCCGCTAAGTAAGTTTCGAGTGAACGAATTGGCACTATGAAAAAAAAAAGAAACTGTTAGCAATACAACTAGCAACAGTATTTTCATTCTGACTATTTAAAAAACTTCATGAACTACGTGAAAATGCACAGCCTATAAATTAAGCTATAAAATTTTAGCATCACTCTTTACATCACTATAAAACCACTATACGACAGTCCTTGACTTCTGAAAAATTTTTATTGAAACGCAGAATTTATCTGAGGTGAAAAAAAAAGTTGGTTCCATTCCAAGTGATAAGTAATAGTACATTGTGACAATGTATACTATTATTAATATCGTATGATTATAATTGAAAAGACTGATAGTTCATTGTAACTATGTAAGTACAGTATTAACGTTAAATTCTAATCTTCCTGTAACTGCGGTACGGAGTTGAAGGTACAGATAATCAGAAATTTGTTGCCCGGGTATTCATTTATGTTATCCAGCCACAGTGTTTATTAATTTCTTGGTCAACACGTGAGTAAAGTCGAGGTAGTCACATTCACGCTCCCTGCCCCATCTAAGTTTACAGAATGTGAATTTCACCATAAATAGCATGGTAGCTCATACAGCATAATAAATTTACCGTAGTGTCTTGAAACGCGTACATTTAATACTCCGGTAAGTTACGAGAGGCGAAAATACTCCCGATACCTTCAGCGAATTCCCTGGGCTCGACACGAATTTAGTTTGTTTACGTATATTAATTATTTATCTCTTTCTCTTCTACACCTAAGGAATGAACTACAACTTTACACGCATTGTGAACTTCAGGATTTTATTCAGCGACTTCCATGACACCAGTAGTAGTCGATTTTGCATTATTTATATGAAAAGCCCCTACGCCCCGACCTCTTCATTAACATTAGAGGTTGAAATTAAGCATTGACTGCTCCGAAAATAGCACTGTCAAACTTTACATTCAACGGTTATTAATTGCTGTTTTACAACGTTCTTCTCCCCTCCGTATAAGTGCTAGGGTTATTTTACGCACGAACAATGTTTGGTTTTTGGTTCAAGGTAACATATATACAATATTTGGTAGAAAATGCTGCTCACGTTTAAATGTAGGCTTATACGAAGAACTTTGTTTCACCTCCTCCCGCCTCCACATATAAGGGCTGAACTACTGCTTCTCGGGCATGTTAAACGTCAGAATTAAATTCAACGACTTCCGTAACTCTGTATTCCACAATAATCTTCATTATTTTCAAGTTATTTTTATATAACGTGCTTACACCCCCCTCGACTGCGTGGTCCTCCTATACCATGCCGAATAGGGTTCAAATTATACACAATATCAGGAATAACTATATAAATCTCATTGAGCCCGAAAAATATTTTTTCGTCGCACATATCGGCCGTTTGTGCATATTTTAATATTTCAACCGCCAACTTAGAGGAGGAAGCACTTTTTTACCCTCGCAATGTTTCTTTCCGGTTTGAAAGGTATTTTGAGGAAATGGCTCCACGCGGTTAAAATTGTATGTAGTATTTTCTTTTACCCCCTCCCATCATTCTCACAGGGGCTGAACTAAAATTTAATCGGCATGTTAAATGTCACAAATAAAGGTAGAGACTTTCATAACCCAGAGTTAGCCACTAACCTCAGTTGTGAGAGAACAATAAAAATTTAATTTTTTGAAAAAGCTACTTCCTTAGACATTTTTGTTGAATTAGTAAAGTTTGCCAGTAACTTTCTTTGGGAACAATTCTCGATATCATGGCTTAAAGCTGCGAGTACAAGGGCTGCTTTTGAAGTTAGTACCGATATTTATTTTAAAAATATCAGAACGTTGCTTTCCAAATATTTTATAGTAAATCATTATCTTTCACCTCACACTACTTCTTCACATAGTTACGCCGTAATTCAGGCACTTCTCGTAACGGAAAATCAATTTTTGTTTGCCTTCGTCAAAGAAAGTGTCACCTGTGATCTGAGATGGTCGGCCGCAGTTCATCGTGCACATTTTCACGACCTGATTTAAACCATCCAATACATTTCCTCGCTGTTACACAATTTCCGATGAAATGTGGCTGCCTTCGAGTACTTAACCAACAGAAGGCAGTTTATGTAAATAAAATAGCTTTGATTTTCAGTGTGTCCATTCATGTGTCAATGTAACTATTTACTCTGAAGCTGTGGTGACAGTTTCGGCCTTAACATTTACTCGGAGCGTCACGAATTTGAGTTTGACGAGCGTCGCAACAACTCTACTCGTATATCCCAGAGAATCATCATCGTTTGCTGTCCGTGTCATGCTTCGTGTTACGAAGAAATTAAATCCAAGAAGACGACTATGGTGAACCAAAGACCGCAGTATTGAAGCCAGCTTACGGATATGGTAGGGGAACACATTGATTCTTCAATTTTGTTGCTGATGTTTAGTAAGTTACGTTAAGCACGTGGCTTGCGGATTTAATGTGAAATTAAAATGTTTTATAACTGAAAATTCTTTGGTTTTCCATGTTTGCCACTCTTAAGACAAGAAGACTTGGAAACCATAATAAATGGCACGAACGTCGTACTGGAGGAACATGAAGATTAATAGAAGGAAAACCAAGATAGTGGAGTGTAGTATGGGAAACAAAGGGTTTTAGATTGGGAAGGGATATTTTGAAGGAGTTTAGGGTATTCTGCTACTTGGGAAGCATAATAACTAGGGATGGTAGACATATAGTTGGATGTCACAGGCAAGGAAGGCTTTCTTGAAAAAAAGGAATTTACTTACGGGTAATAAAAGTGTGAATATTAGAAAATAATTGCTAATAATGTTCGTATGGAATGTGGCGTTATATGGGTGCGAAACATGGACGATAGGAGTTGCGGAAAAGAAAAGAATAGAAGGCTTTGAAATGTGGTGTTATAGGAGAATGCTGAAAATCAGATCGGTGGAGATAATCACTAACGAGGAAGTTATAAGCAGATTAGGGGAAGAGTAAACAATATGGAGGACGTTGACCAAGATAAAGGATAGATTAATAGGCCACGTTTTAAGACATGAGGGTCTTGTAAAAATGGTATTAGAGGAAAGTATTGTGGGGTAAGACCAGGAGAGAAGGCCTAGGATGGAATACGCGAAGCAGATTAGTGGAAGTGGTAGATATGCGGAAATAAATAGGCTTGCGCAAGATAGGTTAGCATGGAGGGTTGCATCAGACCAGTCTTAGAACGGAATACTTCAACACACACTAGTGAACACAATTCAATCATAACATCTTAATCATTGTTTCAATTTTGACAAAACTTCTATTTGAGACAGAGAACCACATTTTATATACAGATTAATTTCTGAAATATTACATATTGAAAGTATTATACTACTCTGATGTTAAAAGTGACATTTATAATCTTATTAAATTAGATGATGTATTATTATAAGATCTTTGGTCCTATAGTATTTCATATCTGATTTTCCCATATTCGAAATTCAGGCTTTATATTATAGTTGTCGGAGAAAGATTGTTAGGTCGCATTTAAACATACTGGACGCACGAGAGATTTGTATGCAAGTTCCCGTGTTTCACAGTTTGCTTTTTTTAAAATCCGCATGACGAAATGAAGTGCTTTCCATGCTTTCCTAGTCACATGGTCTATTTGATATTCCCAACCCATATTACTGCTCAAGTATATACCCAAATACTTACAGTTACTTTCTTGTACTATTTCATTACCGCTGAGCTTATAATTAAGTACTATTTCTACGCGACGCCTACAAAAGCTTATTGCCTTGCTCTTGTTACAATTTATTTTCATTTTATTAACAAGTGCCCAATCTATTATTGTGTCTAAATCTTTTTGTAGAAGTTCTTCATCGATCACAGTTTTTATTTTCCGATATATTACGCAGTCGTCAGCAAAAAGACGCACCTGAGAATTAATGCCTGAAGCTAAGTCATTTACGTAGACTAGAAATAATAAGGGACCAATAACGGAACCCTGTGGCACACCCGATTTAGCTTTCGCAACTGAGGATAATTCGTTCCCTACTTTAATTTGGGCTATTTAAATTGTTTCAGTAATGATATCTTTTCAGTGTTTGTCTGTTAATGGCCATATTTGCCATTACAAGACTTACAAGAAATAAAATATAAATTTAGAAATAAGTACGTCTCCAGGACTATATGATCTACATGAATAATCTGCTAAATGGAAGTAATTTAAGAAATAACATACAGCTAAAATGTCTTTAAACGTAAAGAGGTCTTTCCATACGAAGGTTGTACCAACCTGACAACCTTAGATTTTGTTTAAACTTTATGCATAGATGCACACTCATGTGTTAGGCTATCGCTAAGTGTGCCGTTGCCAATGATTAAGCCAAGTTTGGTATAAAGCAGAAGCAGCTAGAATCTCTGTTTCTAGTCTGTTAGCCACCAACCTGGTCTTCTTCATATTACATCAGTATTATCGTTTACGAGTTAATACTTCTTATTAAACTCATTCTAGGGGCAAAATTAAAAATCGTTATTTATTTTAACATTTTTCAAAGTTATTTTCAATATGGCTATCACCTTTGATCTACTTTTTATTAACATTATTGGATAGAGCGCTCTTTTGTCTACAAGAAACTTCTTGAGAAAGCTGAATGGAAAATTCCGTATAAGGTTTTTAAATTCTCTTAAAAGTACGCTAGCTTTTCGGCATTATGTGTGTAGATCATGGTACCTGTAATGTGATTTGTAGGTGTAAATATTTTGTGGAATGATTTGCAGTAACTTCTGGTACTCTGATGTTCAGGTACAAGTGTTTCACAGTATGTATTCCAGAAAAAATTATATATTTGGTATTCAATTTTCGGAGTTTATCAGGTATAGAAAATTACTAACAACATTTACAATGCCAATTTTATAAATTTTAATATACGATATTTTGTTAAAATTTATATTGTTCAGATTTGAATTAAATTCTAAATACATTAAAATAATGCAGACTTACATTGGTTCAGCAGGAATGCACTCAGTTTGTGTTTTCACAGATCATCAAAATGTAAAGTTGGCGAATACAATCAATGATGACTACTGAATTTGTTAGTCAAGACGGTTTGCAATTTGGAATCAAAAGATTACAAGCTTCGTTGACGTGACCGATCCCTTGGATTAGAAGACTTGGAAAATTTTAGAGAAACTGCATATCAAGAAAATGACACTGATGAAGCAATTGAATACAAGCCAAAGAATGGATTCTCACGGATCGAGATACTCTGGAGACAAAGTAATCAACAATTGAAGGATTTATCCAAGAGATTGTGACCAAAATTGCAAAACTCTCACATTATTATTACATATCGAAGCACCTGAAAGAAATCAAAGAAAATCGAGAATATATGGAAAGCTGGCTATTGTGAAGGTTTTTACAAGAAATTATTCATTTATTGTGCAAGATGCTTCCACCGGGAGAATAGGCTCATTACACCCTTTTGTCGTCTTTTACAAGAATTCGACTGGAAATATTGTGTCCCTTAGCTTCTGCATCATGAGTGGCTGTTTGCTTCAGGATTCGGTTGAAGTTTACGTTTTCTGCTCCAAGCAAACATGTTTTCCAGTGATGAAGCACTTCAGCAATGGCTCCGCTGCCCAATACCAAAATTTCAATAATTTCATGACTTTGAGTCATCACAACTTTGGCATCAGTGCAGAATGGAACTTCTTTGCCACAAGCTATGGAGGTACAACAAGGCGAGCCTTAAACGCTCAACTTCAGATCAGATACACCCAATGACTTATTCAGATTTTGATATGAAGAAATTCTTGGAATCAAATTCCTTTTCATTAAAAAGCCCTTACAGGCAAAAGAGGTATGAAAATGGTTGCACAGTTGCAGGGGCAAGAGAAAACCACTTCTACAAACCTATTGATGAAAAACTAATTCGGATGAGCAGAGTTTCAAATGACATTTATTGCAGGTTGAAATGAATAGGGGGGATATTAATTACTTTAATATAATATTATTACTGAGTTTTTATAATAAAAAGAAAATAATTTACTTGGTCCAAAACAAATTTACATTAATATTGCAATGTTAATATTTTCAAACTTTAAGCCGGCAATTCATCCTTAATTAAAACTATATATATATATATTCAGATAAATAAGGATACAAATAAATTCCTTAAAATTAACAATTATCTATCTAAACTCAGGGTCGTATATTATGGGCCTTCTGATGGATCAAAATATTTTACACAAATCTACTCGGACCTGGCAGTCGTACTCGTTCCAGATCACGTGGAATGTGCGAATGTGCTTTTTCTGCTCTCAAACAACTTCAATTAAAAACGATAAATCGAATTGAAAGTGCTTCACTGGAATCGAGTCTGAGACTTTTATCTTTCTGAACAGTGGACATGGGTAAACTTGTATCAGGAAAGCAGTGCCAATCATCGCACTTTTTTTTCTCGACTGTTAAATCAAATGGTATATTAAACTTATTGTAATATAAATTTAATTTTAAGATGGCTTCCGGACGTGTTGTGCGTTGGGGGCGCGTGCTTGGTTTCTCCGAAAAAGGAGGTATAATTCTTGATTTTTTTTTTGTATATGTGTGCATTTTCAGTTGAGGTATATGCAGATGCTAATGGACTGTGGCTGTATACCTGCAAAAAATGCATCTGAGTTGCACACTAATCCTTCGCATAACCCTACTTGCACCAGTTGGGACTGCAAGAGCTGATTCATGAGGGACATCTAGGAAAGGTGGACTAGAGTGCGACATCCGGAGCAATAGCAAGGACATAGTCTACTCTAAAGGCATATTCAGAAGCTAGCAGGTGTTAATCGCCATAATTAGGACATACCAGTTTAACACACACTCATTTCCTTTACAGAACTGAGCGACAAGAATGTAACGTATGTGACGTGGCCCTAACCATCCCACACATTCTGTTTGACTGCAGGAACTTCTCTGCTATCAGAAGAGCCACTATAACCAACTTCACCAATGAAGGTCTACAGGTTTTATGAAGATGGCGGAGTTCATGACGCCTACTGATTTAGTTAAAGACATTTAGCCTCACTTAGATACCAGACTTTATAATTGTTTAGCTACAGACGCTCATGCGACTTTAAAATTGAATAAAATTTTTAAAAATGTAGCTGAAAGCCAATTGTAACTATAAGGAAAGTTTAGTTTGCTACGAAGCGTGGCAGTCACCATGAAGCTGTTAAAATGCATTCATTTAACTTTGTTTTGGCGTGAGAAGTGCAGTCAATAGACATCTTCGGAACCACAGGTATTTATAGTACAAATATCTTTACAATTTGATTGTACATATAAGCAAACATAATGAGCAATAATCATTAAAAAATTTATAATTTCCTTCCTATTACGAGCCTCGCTTATTCGTAACGGACGAGATTGATAGCAAACGAACTGTAGTAATGGTAAATTTAAGTATGAAATCAATTTGAATATTTTAATTGTGGGCTTAAAGAAATTAACTAATTTTTAGGCCGTAATAAGTAAACAGATTATGGGACGGTAATCGGAAATGTGTATTGTTACGACACTACGACCTGTGTTAGGCAATCGTTTAGGATAATTGTATGTTTTCTTATAAAAGTAGCAATTTTATAGGATCTTAAAATCAGCAATGTAACATACGTTAATAAAATAATATCTTATCGTGTTCAAATGTAATTATAAGGAATTCTATGCCTAACGTATGCTCGAATTGTAACGAAAGTAAAATTTGAGATTGAAGAATAATAATAATTTTGCTAACAGTAACAAACGCTTATAGTATGATAAATAAATTTTGATAGGTCGTTGTGTTAAACAGATTGTAGTGAAGTTAGCGCGGACCGGTGTTGGGCATCATTTTGGATTGTTGTGAGAAGGATGTAACTATATGAGTACGTATATATATGTATATAAATATATATGAACATGTGAGTATGTTGGTATGTATGAAAGAATAACCGTGTGGGATGCTAGTCCTCCATCGTACGTTTCCCCAGATTGCGGAATAGGGAACATTAGTCAAATATGGATAATACCGATTTTTCGGGGTGGACAAAAACTAGCATAGTGAAGGGCAACAGGCCTCACTATTACTGACTTGAGGCACGGGGATGGCAGCAATGACTCAAAGCATGGGAAACTACAGCCGTATCTTTAATTTCCCGCGGACATTCAACGCTCAATGCATAACAATATGACGGCAGCCTATCGGGTAAAATATTGCGGAGGTAAAATAGCCAATCGGATCTCCGAGCGGGGAATACTCGAGATAGACAAAGAGTGACGTTCTACGAATTGGAGCGTGAAATGTCAGAAGTTTAAACTAAGGTTAAACTTAGATATAGTAGGATTAGTGAAGTTAGGCCCATATAACACAACACTCCATACAAACATTTCTCATAATGATTTCTTAATATTCATCCTCATATTAGCCGTAATAATTTCTCTTTTTGCGAAAGCCTTCCTCGCCTGCCCTAACCTACTCTTTATGTCCACTATATTTCTACTATCCCTAGTTATTATGCTGCCCAAGGAGTAGAATTCCTTAACTTCCTTCAAAATTACCCTTCTCAATCTAACACCCTTTGTTATTCCACTGTTTACTATCCTGCGCTCCATTACATTGACTTCCTTCTATTAATTCTCATATTGATCTCTTTATCCAGGACCACGTTCATTCCACTTATTATGGTTTCTATGTCTTCTTCTGACTCCCCAAATACTACAATATCATTGGAAAAACGTAGAGTTTTTATTTCTTCTCGTTACAGTATGGTTCCTTTTCCATATTCGGTGTTAACGTTCTTCATTGCCTGTTCTATATATAAGTTAAATAGAATGGCCGACAGACTGCATCGTTGTTTTACTCCTTTCTTGATTTTTGCCTTAATTTCTTGCCCTTCAATTATCAATTTGCCGACTGCCTTCTGTAGAGGTTATGGATAACTCTTCTTTTTCGATATTTTATTCCTGTGCTCTTCAAAATCCTTAATAGTGTGTTACAGTTCACATTATCAAAGGCTTTTACTAAATCTACAAGTGCCATGAACGTAGGCCGGTTTTTTCTTATCCTGTCTTCTATAATTAGACGTATAGTCAATGTTGCTTCCTTTACCCCTCCATTCGTCCTAAACAAGTTATATAAAATCTAAAGTACAGCTCAATAAATTAATAGCAGCAAAGACATAGCATTTAACGATATATTAGTTTGTAAATCTGATATAATTAATATATTTTACATATATCAGGACTTAATGAAATGCACAATATTAATATAACATATATAAGATCTTTCTTGACACTAAAATTCAGTTCGTATCGGTCCAATACAACTGGCGGTATTTGTTAGCTTTTTACCTGATAATTCGCAAAATATCTTTAACATTGTCAAATTTTTTAATTGCTCGAATAACATAGGCAGAGTGCTGAAGAAGCAGCAGGCAATGTTGAGTCGACCGTCAAAGAACAGAATCCTTTTGCCAACTCTCAGGAATCGAGTATCTCAAATGTTATGAATTTCATTGCAAATTAAGCATTCGTTCATTTAAGAGATCTAAAGACAAGTAGAAAAATATTTTTTACTGCAATTACATCTCGTAAACTAATATTATAAACAGCTAGACAACGTCTTATCAACTTGCTCTTGACCTTTGCCTAACTTAACGTAGACTGCTGATGCTAAATCCAAACCAAAACAACAGATAAAGTGCTAGACGCTAATTAAACAGTTGTGTCAACTCACGTGTATCTGAAAAAGTTGTATTTCAACATTTTTTACTTAAAAAAATCTATAATTTTGAGTCTGATCTTTCTATGACAGGAGGAACTATTCGTTTTAAAGTATGTAGATCTTTTTGGGAAAACGAAATAAATAAATACTTTGGTTAACATAGCAAAGGCTACGCCTGAACATGTTACTATTTTTAGAATAATAATTAGTTTGTTTAGACAACACCGGACATAATATTTCTTCATTCAAACAACTTCTTCTCTAATAATTTCACATCACTAAGTTAAAAATAGCATCCAGTTTATAGCCAAAATGAAAAATCTGTTTAGAAATGTTAACGGGTTACTATTACTAGAACTTATATAATTATTTGCTTACATTCCAACTGTTTACTAACAAAGCCGCTTCGTAGCCAGGTGGACAATTTTGAGTCAGTACACTAAGGTTTCACACAATGAAATTCTATATTATTTCAAATAAAAGGTAATCTCACTAATCCAGTGGATTCCAAATGACTTCGCTTTCCTTTAAATGAGAGATTTGAGACTAGTCATGTTTTCCAATTTTCAAACTCTATCTCCTTACTACTTCAGATAAGTTAATGATATTTCTCATAGTTCAATTAGTCAAATTAACAATATCATTTATACCCAGCATGGGATTCAAACATAAACGAGAAAAAACAACATAGTATTAACTTTCTGGACGTTTCTGTATCTATCAACAATTTGGTGCAGAAGTATCCCACATATTTAAGACGGATCCTCAAACATTTGTCCAATCAATTAAAAGTTAAACCTGGTTTTAATTATCTTGATGGAATTTTATTTTCGGATACCAAGATTCGCATAAAAAATTTATTAATTCTCGATGTCGTTCAATGTAATCTATTTGTAACAGACTACACTGCAAAAGGGGAGCTGCCTGTTTCAGGATCACCCTCATGTAGCCTGTTAACCCCCCCCCCCCCCCCAAAAAAAAGAAAATACGATAGAGCTCAAACAAAATCGTCAGACTCCTTCACTTTGAAAAATGCTCCATCTTAAAGCAAAGCACATATTCAAAGATGGTATAAGTCCGTAAATAACCTCACCTGAATTATCAAAAAGATATAATTAATATGTCTGTCAAATAATATTTTATAATAATTATTTCTCTGAATGTAAGGCATTATTTATATTGTTCATATCATTTAAAATCCAGGTTAAGGGTCATACTTGTTATACACAATTCTCAGAAGATAAATAATGTTTAATCAAATCTAATAAAGGTTACTGCGACTAAAATAGCAGTCACTGGTGTTGTCTCGGTTGACGTTCCCCTAACATACCGACGAGCTGGCTATAAGTAAAAATAAAATCTGCTGATTAACGACAAATGCAAACTTTTATCCAATGTAAGAAACGGGGGTTTCCATTCACATTCAGCCATTCGCGGAAATACATCTTCGAATAAAAAACTATTAAGCTGCGTAACTATTAGCATTAATATTATTATAAAACATCGAATTCTGAACATAGTTATTTGAACAATTTCAGTTGTTTGCACGCACAAATATACAGTGTCAGTAAGAGACCGTCGCTGACCCAAAAAATCTTATTGGTAAACTTTTCTGTACAATTGTACAAATATTGTTATGGTGATATATGCTTAGAAACAGTCGCATGACACATGAGATGGGGAAACTGCTCATTAGCTCATTAGCAGGCCCCGGCCTATGATTGTGTTTACAGAGATAGTAGTGGTATGCGTGCCAAATCAGGCATGCTTACTATGGAACTGTATATAAAATAAGGAAAAACTTTCATAGTCAAACAATTTATTGTCATTACTGTGTTTATAATGTAGAATTTCTAAATTCAATTGTATAAAACTTACCTGCTTTTTTAAAAATTAATGGGTACATTCTTATTCATATTTTGTACCTACTATTTTGCCAAATGCAAGAAAATTTAAAATTTACTTATCTCTGAATGAGAGATTTTTTTAAGACGGAAAATAAAACTTAGCAGTACCTACAAAAATTTAACTTCTTTTGCTATTATATTTACGAAATCTGATATTATCTATCCAAACTATTTAATATTTCAGATTCTAACAAAATAGTGGATAAATTATTCTTCGTTGATGTGTAGTTGATCTTAAATAATTCTTTATCATTTTAACTCGAAAAAGATCTTTCTCTAGATGCATATGTTACTGGTATTATAAGACAAATTCTTAATGCTATTATTTGTGAAAATATATTGCAAAATTGTACGGGGATCGCTAGACTGATTTTCTAGTAAATGGAGCTTTTACTTCACTGTACAAATCAATATGATCAATGTTAACTTAATTTCTTAAGACGTCTATAAGCTTCAGGTATAAATTTTTACCACGTTTTATCAATTCTTCTTTCGAGTAATAAAATAATGTCCTACTAGAAAATCAAAACAAGGCGTCTTATGTTTATAAGTCCTCAAATATATTTTTAAGGAAGCTGATGTCTGATCTAGGATTAAAAACACTAATTCGTAATCGGCTTTAGGGGCTAATTTTACTTCATGGCGCTGTTCATACTGAAATTACGTCGGTTTTCCTCTTGGACGAAGTATAGTTATTGGTGGATAGTCTGCTTCAGTATTTAGGTAATATCATTTACAGTTTTTTTTTTCGTTGGCTCTGCGGTCCATTCAAAGCCTTGACCTAGCGGGTCGACTGCGGACTGTCATCTTACATGACACATTACCGAATTTGGAGTGAGCCTATCGATTCTCTTAATCCCCGTCTCCGTGACCATGACGACACAAACAGCCAAGGCCGTGCCAGGATTGAACCCCAGTACCTCTGTGTTGTGAGGCAGCGACGCTAGCCACTAGACCATAGGCGAAATTTTCATTTGGGGTAATTTTTAATAAAGATCAATTTGCATTGATACTTCATCGTAAATAACGTAGGAACAAATAATGAAAATAAGTTCTATGATGGTATTGGCGAGTTTAGCGACCCTGAAAGAACCTAAGCGTGAGGTGCACGCCCTCATTGTTCCAGCGGCCATTGTCGGCAAGTTCACTGAAAGGAACTTCGGGTGAACGTTTTATAAAAATACATTAAAACTATAAATAACGTAACATAGCATAATTACTATCGAACTATGAATTATATAGAGAAGAATTATAAATTTATGTTGCTACTCCATACAAATTCTCCCGCCTGATAAAAATCTCTCTTCTATTCTGTTCTGTGTTACTTACAATTAATTTTACATGCACACAAAAACTACTGTTCTATAGCTACTAATATTATTTAAGGTGGAATGTTCTATACCAGAATTGGCCAAAACGTGGTACGTGCGCCAAACGTTGCGCTTTAGACGATTAAAAGTGGTGCCTTGCATCTTTGAACCTGTTCGTATTTCTGTCGAGAAATCCCTTTACATTGTTAAAAAGCGTTGTACAATTAGACATGTATTATAAATAAATGCAATCCGTGGCCAAAAGTCGGAAATAGAAGAATTTATTCTTCTGGCAATCGGAGAGGGTAGACAATTCTAAGTTCCAAGTTGATCTCGCTCTCAGTGCCAACTACTGTACTCTACACCAAAACAAGACTGTCAACTACAGCAACATCATGAAGCTGTAACCTTTCTTACAGGAACATCATTCTTGACTTTTGTAGATTGGCACTTCATTAAACTGACGTAAATTAATTAATTTAACTGCGTCAAAGTTATTCATTTTCGTCCCCTAAGCGTATAAGATTCTATCGACATATCTATTTACCAACCGATAACCATGAAATATAAAATGTATGCAAAAGGTTGGTCACTCTTGTTTTATACAATACTCCACGAAGGCACCGAAACGTCTGCCAGAGATTGACGTTAAATATTTCACATTCTGTACATGCGGCGGTTCGTGGCCTGTGTTCCGAATCCCCTCAGTGTTATCTCCTGTTTGCTACGGATGTTATTTTGAATTGGGAAGGGAAAGACCTGACCTCGTACTAGAGGTTCCTCCCATCATCAAATCAAGAACATTACGGTGTCCCGCAGCGCCGCTTCGTTGGACACGTTATGTGATTGTTTAACTACTCTTAGTCATGAAACATTATGAAGGAATCTAATTGACAGCACTTCATTATTTATTGTTTACAGATTCAGATCATTTTCTTAGCCGTGATAAATAAGCCTTGTTATGAATAAGTATTCTGGTTCGTGTTAATCTATGCTGCGATAATCTTTTCAAGTCTGCATAACTACTGCAGCCCACATCCACACTGATTTGTCTAACATATTCTAGCCTAGATCTTCCTCTTCAGTATTATTCTGTACTTCACATTTCAACGGTTCCTATTAACTTATGTTTGCATTTCCGATTAGGGTTGCCAACTGCCATTTTTAACATACAGCTGTCTCTGTCCTTTCTTAAAATGGAAAAGAACGCCTTTTGCTTATCTTTAGATATTGTAGTCAGAAATGTATTTTATTTATTTTGATTTGCGCTGTTTTCAACCAATATTTGAAAATTTTGGAAACATAGGAATCTCAAGAATAAACAAGATCTAAAATATCTGGTGTTCAGATTTGTAACTATTCGTACTTCTGACCTGAATATGAATGTTTAATTTAAATATTTGATAATCTATAACTGAAAGAATGGTCGACCTTTTCGAAGAACTAGTAGTGCTTCGTAATAATTTTAAAACTATTTAGGGTTCCAAAATATTTTCTGAAAGTAAAAGTATTAGCAGCAAATTGCGTACAATTTTTTAAAATTCTAATAAGCTCTAATCGTTTGAAACCTTATATATGTTGTGTTTCCTATCTTAGGAACTCAATGATATTGGGCACTAGTTTTCAGTATAATGGTTGCTAAACGACTCAAAAACAAAAACCGATGTTCTGTCAAGCTTATAAGAAGCAAATTTTAAAGTTTTTGTGTCAAAGGGAACGGATAAGATTTATTATATTTAAACTGATACAGCTTTCCTAAAATAGGTAAAAATAAATACTACTACAGCCCACATCCACACTGATGGTTATATAAACATAATGAAATGATAAACCGTTCACAGTATACGATAGGAGAAATTAAAATATTAGCGTCTTAGCTTAGCGCCTGAAGAAAATTCACTATTTCCTGTTAACGGCAAATCTAAGGATATCAAATTTGTGGTCCAAGTGGAATCAGAAATTGCTGATGGTAAGCTTAAATTCTATGAAATCGTTTGTATTTACTCCGAGTTTCTGATAAATGCGATTCAGCGAAATGAAAGCATTGCAAATTAATATGATAACATTCAGACGAAAAAAAAATGAAGGTCATTCTACAGAAACTTGGAAAGCAAAAATAACAGCACAGTCTAAGAAGCTGGCATTTCTTTAACCATTCTGTCGAAACGTTTTTGCTGAGTAAACTGTCGTTAGGATTCTGACGAGCCAGCAGATATTGACTATCACCCTTTTGACTAAGAAATTTTTAGGCCATATGCGGCCAGTAGCAAAAGGTCAGGTAATTGAAATTTATATATATATATATATATTATAGCGGATCAGTCGTTCCTCCGTATTCGAGGATTTATTAATTCTTTTAGGGCGCCAGGTATTTTTCATAAAAAACACCAAAAATAGATTTTACTAGTTTTAATTTCAATCAGAGCATGAAAAAAAATTATATCTGCAGGGCGTTGGGCATTCTCTCGTCGTCCCGCCCACACAACCTGCTTCTCTCATTACCCCATGACGACTACAACGTCTCTCCAAACCACATTGTTGGCACAAGTTGCGTCAGTTCCTCAACAATTGCAACTCGCAAGCTGGCCTACATTGTTGTGCGTAACTTATATATATATATTGTGGCCATTGTAAAAAAACTTAGTAAATTCAAAAGACCTCAGTCTAAAACTTAGGAACTTTTGCACCTCTTTTCAGATTTTCACTAATAACTACAATACGAAACAATGTATTGAATACAATGTGAAGTAACAAAAATTTTAATGTAAATAACATTAAGCAATATTCTGTTAAATTCTTATTATTAAATATCAAAGAAAAGGTGTAAAATCGTAAGTAAAAACATTGGCTACTTTTCTAAGTATAGTAATTAATTAGTAGTAAGTAGGCAACGGGCGCTCCTTCCCCTAGCTTCTCCATATTTGTATATAATTTTTATTAAAATAACAATCAGAATTTTATATTTTATGTGCGTTTATTTGTCTTAGGATTCATTTACTTAATTGAATTTATTAGTGTCCAGTAATGAGATTACTGTTACCAGACTTTCACGTCAATTGACCAGTATTCCTTCACGTCTGCTGTTGTTTCCATTTTGCAGGAGTGGCTACTTGAGGGGGGTTGTGTGGATTTCCAGTTAATTGTGCGGTTTCTTCGCTTTTTAAAAATTATATTTTAAATTTCGACGTAATATTAAGTTACATACAAGCGAGCATCTGACTCTCAGAGGATTCTTGATTGTGATCTCTGTACCATGGCTCGTTGAACTTAACACATCTCCACAGCTCGATTCCGATTGTCTATAAGGGTTTATATACGATTATTTTATTCTCTAAAAACAGATTAGACTTTATGCCGAAGGCACAAGTCCATTCTATGGTTTTTGGTGTTCGTTCCAAATTAATTTCGAGTCTTTACTAACTACAATATATTTCATATGTGTAGATGCAGGAAGCTGCTTGTTTACGGTTACTGGTGCGCATTGTTCTTTCATGTACACGATATCTACAGAGATTATTATTTCGGTCGTTTTTTTGGGTGGTGGTGGTGGTGGTGGTGGGGGGGGGGGGGTAATAGGCTTACATGAGGGTGATGCTGAAACAACTATTCTTTAATGGCACAGGAAGGTAATTTAAAAGGGGGGATGTGGAAGGTAGAGCAAGGTAGTCAAGGGTTGACTAGGATCCTACCAGGTGTTTCACCTAAAGAGATGCATCAGGTAGGTCGGGCTATGGGTGCTATGCTCACGCCCTTTTGGGGTTGCAGCATTCCTTCGTGTCTCCACAAATTTTAGGATCAGCGGAAAACTCTTACCTTATGCCCAAGGTCTTCTACCCCAGTACATATACTTCTTAAAATAGGTGAAGGTGTCTCAGTATGTGGGAACTCTGAAAAAACGAGAGAGAATACGAGGCATAGTCAGGTGAGCCCCACAGTCACTCTGGAAAGAAACACGTGAAAGAGAAAACTTCCACAGGCAATATCTATGTTTGATGTAGTTCTTTGTCGTGATTTGTTATATGTGTTCGGAATTACTCCAACACCCAAAGATTTTTTAAAAATCAATTTCTTCTTTTTTTGAGATAATCTTTTTTTTTTGACTGAGGAAAAAAACAAACTTCTATTGACGCAGAAAGAAATATATGTAATTCTGATAGTATTACTTCTCCTGAATTCAAATATGGGATACTGGCTTTTATATTCTTAACTAGACAATACTCAAACATTCTGACCGACGTAAAAAGGAGGAAATAACGATTTTATGCTACATTTCGCCAGCGGAGAAACTTCTTGATCGTCTAATAATAATCGGCCAGCATGTTGTTGTTGTTGTTGTGGTATTCAGTCCTAAGACTGGTCTGATGCTAACCTATCTTCGGAAGCCTTTTCATTTCCACATAACTAGCACAACCCACATCGTCCTTAAGTGAATTCTATCCTTGGCCTTCCTCTTTGGTTCTTACCCAAAACACTTCCCTGGAATGCTTATTTTACAAGACCCTCGGCCCGCATAATAGGGTTAAAATAGTTACAGATTTTTGGTAAATCAAGAAACCATCACTGTGATCTTGTCAACGACCTTTTAACATCTTTTAAAAAGGTGGGTATTTTAGGTATGGAAAAAGGGTATCAAGGAAAATGGAATCCTAAACGATTTTTTTTGGACCATCACGAGGGATGATCCAGAGGCTAGGTATAGTAGAAAGTCGTAATTGCTTACATTATAGGTGAATCATAATGTTTGTGTATTGTGTATAAAGTATGTAGAAATGTTTGATATATTAAATGCATGTATGTCGGAAACCTTGCGTGGTGGGGAAAATTTGAATTAAAGAGAAAACGTATCACATACTTCACTTTGAGACAAAAATATTTTATGTTGTCAGTGTTATTAATGAAGAAGAAGAAAATATAGAATATCCATAGACAGCAACTAGCTTGTGGCGTTAGCAAACTTTGTTTCAGCATCAAAATGATTGCACTTGTATAAACAAATGTGTAAACAAATGTTCCGTATTTGCCTAGATACAGACTTTTTCTGAGCAAGCAATGAAAGGAAACAATAATTTCACTGAACATGACTTGCACTCAAGTCGCATCGACTAATATTAACAATTTAAATGAAACTATATAATATAAGTTACGAGTAATATAAGTATGAATATTAGGAAGTCGTTGCTAATTATGTTAGTATGGAGTGTGGCGTTATATGGACGCGAAACGTGGACGGGAGAAGTTGCAGAATGGTAAAGAATAGAAGTCTTTGAAATGTGGTGCATTAGGAGGAAGTTTAAAATCAGATGGGTGGATAGAATCAGTAACGAGGAAGTTCTAAGCGGAATAGGGGACGAGCGAACAACATGAAGGACGTTAACCAAGAGAAGGGATAGATGATTAGGCCCCATTTCAAGACATAAGGTAAAATTTTATTTATAGGGAAGTGAGTGGGATAAGAAAAGAAAAGAGAGGCCAAGGATAGAATACGCTAAGCAGTTTAGGGAGGATGTCGGTTGTGCTAGTTTTGCGGCAATGACAAGGATTGCGCAAGATAGGTTAGCATGAAGGGTTGGACCAGACCAGTCTTAGGACCACAACAACAACAAACTAACTTTACCCAAAAGAGAACGAACACGCTTTCTTTAAGTCATATTACGATTAAATAATCAAACTACATGCAAGAGCCATCATCCTCGAATGCAGACGAAAGGTAAAGTTTTACAAGAACACCGTGCAGGGGACTTGTCAAAGAATTTTATTTTCTCACTGTACCTACAATCACGAATCGTATTATTGGTAAATCTAATCACACCCTATTCATATGTGCACAAATTTTAATACCGTTGTAAAATTCGTAAAAAAAAAACAAAGAATTTTTTTGCTTCTGTTCAATTGACGAATTGTCAAAATTAAATTTGAGTTAAAATGAGACAAATTAAAATAAAATTGTTGCACTTACCCAATAAAGTAATTTAATTTATAGTATATAGTAAATAATCGTGATATGTTAAAATTTCTGTAAACGTCACGAATGATTCCGTATCTTTGATTCTACAAACTATCATCTAAAACTAATCCCCAGTGTAAAATAATTTATTAAAATACTAGGTATTTTCCTGTGAATGGTATGTATAAATTCCTCTCGGGTTTCCAACCGGGTGAAAGACATTATCAGTGAAGTTTCAATGGTTTGCTCTGCCATCATCTTCACACTGAAGTATCAAATTCGGTAAGTGTGAGCCAAGACTGTACAAGCACAGACCGCCTATGATTGGCTAGATGTTGACTTTGGAGCGAGGGTGTATCCCATTGGTCCACTTGCTTTTTCATGCTCTAGTCTCCAGTGGCTGCGGTCACGTGGCCCGTCTCCGTTGCATCTGGGGTCCCGTGACTCAGCATCGCGTTCCTCCGGTGAAACAATGGGTTCCAAGCTAGGCTCAATTGGAATCCAGAATCTCTATTCAGTAAATTCTCACTGGACCTGATGTTGATTGCCTCCAAAATAATGCTATCCCAGTAGCAATTAGCTCTGTCCAGGATACGAGTCTTGTCGAAAGCTTTTTTATGACCAGTGAACAAGGCATGTTCGGTAATAGCTGACTTGTTAGGTTGTTTCAACTCTAGATGTCTATTGTGTTCCTTTATTCTTTCCTCTACGGTTCTTATTGTTTGACCTATGTATTTATGACTACAGTCGCATGGTATTTCATAAATACCAGGGGTCTTTAGGCCTACATCGTCCTTCACATTCCTGAGCATATCTTTTATTTTTCGTTGTGTTAGAAACGCCGTTTTTATGTCATGCTTGGCCAGTATGCGACTAACTATGGCTGTGCATTCCGGCATATGGGATATAGGCTCTTTTTCCGGTCGACTCCTCGTTTTTCTACTTCCTGGTTCCGTGTATTGCACGTGAAATTTGACCAACGGTGTTCTTAATAAGGTACTTCGAACTAGTCTTCTTCGGTATAGGGATAATTATGTTGTTCCTGTTTCGGAGGATGTGTTAACTATTCTGAACAGCCATGATATTGTTTCTTCGCCCGATGATCTTACCAACTCCGCTGGAATGTTTTCAATTTCTGGCGCTTTACCATTGCTCCGATCTGATAGCGCCCTGTCAAACTCCGTCATCAACTTCATCATCAACCTCGTCTTATTCTTATATTACTGACTGATCTATATTTCCACCGTGATAGAGCTCTTTTTGTTCATATTTATATTTGGCTTCCCATCTGCTTTCCTGATATTCTTGCTAGTATTTTTCTTCTCTTCGAATATTTATTTGATTTTCCTATAAGTTGCGTCTATTTTCCCTTCCATCGTGTAATCTTCAACTGCTTTGTATTTTTCTTGGAGCCAAGCCTCTTTGGTTGCTTTGCATTTCGTTTATAATTCATTCGACAGACGACTGTCCTGTTCTTTGCCGTTTTCATCTCTAGCGTTTTTATATTTCTTCAATCATTTTTATTATTTCTTGTGTTATCCGTGCTTTTCTTTTGGTCTGAAGTATTATTCTTATTTTTTCATCGGCTCCTGTAATCATTTCTTCCTTCAAGAGTACTCATTTCTCTTCTATATTGTTTCATTCTCCTTTCTTCATTAATCGATTATTAATTACTTCTTTGAAACTCTGAAGCACCTCGTTTTTTCTCTAATTCCCATCTTTTTGTTTTAAGTCTTTTTCTTGAGTTTCTTCATTTTTAGCGTGAATTTCATAATCAATAGATTATGGTCCGAGTTTACATCTGCTCCTGCTTAGCTAATTCCTATTTCTGTGTCTCACCATTATGTAGTCCAATTTGTCCGTGCCCGGGTCCCCCACTTCTTCCATGCAAGTGATATTTTCAAAATTTTAATAGTCTGTCTCCGCTTTGTTTCCTTTCACCAAGTCCATAGTCCCGTACTACATAAATTTTTCTTTCCCTTCCTGTTACTGTGTTACAATCACACATTTTTTTCAAATTCCACATTTCCTTTGGCGTACTTCATTATTTGTTCTATTTATTAGTAGATTTTCTCAATATATTCTTCCTCTGAGGCACTCGTGGGAATATATACTTGTATTGTTTTCGTTGGCTGTGGTTTTGTGTCTAACTTTACTGTAATTATTCTTTCACTATATCGTTCATAATAACTTTTTCGCTGCCCCAGCTTTTTGTTCAATACAAGACCTACCCCTGCATTTCCCCTATTCGCTTTTGTGCTGTTCACCCTGTATTCATCCAACCAAAATCTGGCTCTTCCTGCCATCGAAGTTCACTAATTCATACTATCTCTAACTTCAACCTTTTCATTTCCCTTTTTAAATTCTGTAATTTATCCTCATGGTTTAAACTTCTGACATTCCACGTTACGATTCGTCGAACGTCACTTTTTGTCTTTTGATGACATCCTCCCGAGGAGACCCCGGAGATCCAAATGGGGAACTATTTTACACCAGGAATATTTTACCCGAGAGGCTGCCTTCATACTGTTATGGATTTAGCGTCGCATGTCCGCGGGAAATTAAAGACGCGGCTGTAGTTTCCCCTTACTTTCAGCCGTGCAACAGTTACACAGCCATTAAAGCTGTTCCAGCCATGTTGTGTTTGTCCAACATTGAGGCATTCCTGGATTTCTATCCTCGTGTCTAAAATCAGCAATAGCGAGGCCTGTTGCTTCTCACCATACTAGTTTTTGTCCGCCCCAAAAAGTCGGTACCACCCATATCTGTGTAGCCGTCCACACTTCGCAACCTTGGGATACGTCCGAGGGGGGCAAGCATACACATACACACCCAAGCAATCCAACTCAACTACACATTTATATATATTTATGTACACACGCCTACATGCACACAGATATACGCATACACACATGCATATATATAAACTCTATTTAATATTGTATATAATTTCACATTCATTATTCGTATCGATCTCTTCTAACACCGGTCTTTTTGACGACCAATTCACCGTTCTATTTAACCATACAATAATCTGTTAATTACTCATGGCCTTTCAACTTCTGATTTTTTATTATACTTTAAATTAGATTTTATTATAAGCATTGAAAGCCTTCGATATATCGATATCGCCTACTTATGCATAAAATTCCATATATATTTAAATTTAAACATGGTAAGACAACTGTTATTATATTGTTTTACCAACGTCTGCTCATTACGGTCTTTAATAGCCTATAACATTACTACTTCTTTTCTAATAAAACAAACAATTATCCTTGATTACCTAACACAGGTCGTATTGTTGTAACAATACACCTTTCTGTGTTAACGGTGCTATAATGTTTATTTAGTGCGGCCTATAAAAGTTAAGTTAATTTATTTAAAACCACAATTTAAGATTCTAAGTGATATTATACTTGAATTTTCAATTATTTCAGGTCGTTTTCTAACAATCACGTCCGTTATGAATACGCATGGCTCGCAATAGTAAGGAAACTAAAATTGGCCATAATGATTTTTGCTAATACTATTTGTTTATTTGCGCAATCAAACTGTTAACATATTTGCGCTATAAATACCTGTGGTTCCAAAAATCCATATTTACTGCACTTCTCGCGCGAAAATCGTTTTTTGAATGCAGCATTTAACGGCTTCATGGTGGCTATCACTAATCGTTGAAAACTAAAAGATTTACTTTAATTTGGAGCTGACTTTCAGCTGCATTTTTTGCAGGTCAACAGCCATAGTCCGTTAGCGACTGAATTGCACTCATACAAAAAATGCAAAAAAATTTACCTGTTCGGACGATATATGATGTTGAAATACTTCCTACTAGTTACATTCTTGCAGTTTTCATTTGTGTTTTCCTTTATCTTGTTGAATATTTATCTGGTCAATATCTTGGTTATGTCATTTTTTACCCGATGGTTCTTTGTTATTACTTTCTTAACACCAATAGTATCTTCTGCTACCCAATTTATTTCCTTCTCCAGAATATACCATTATCATTGTATGGTATTTCCTTCATTTAATTTTCTTCCTTTCTTATATTACTGCGACTTAAAAATTATTCCTCTATTTTAAATTGCTGCAATCTATGTACATCCCTCACATACTATCTAGTATTTGGTTTCCTGTGGTTTAGTGGGTAGCGTCGCTGCATCACAACGCAGAGCTCCCGGTTTCGGACCGGGATTAAGACTGCTGGAGAATCGATAAGCTGACCACGCATCATACCAAATTTGGAATGTGTCATGTAAGAAGACAGTCCGCAGTATTTATCAGCGAAGGTCCCTCCGACAGTCATACGAAACGACGATAAAGACATCATCCCGCCATTCTCTTCGAAGCTAGTCATTACTTGCTTACTATAAATTTTAAAGCACCTACTGATGACGCAAATCAACAAGATCGGCTGAATTTCAATTCTTTAAATTCCCCCTGTGTTTCCTAGAGGAGAGATTATTTTTGGTTTCCTGGAGAGCCAGGCATTAGCTAGTTTCGTTATAAATTGAGATTATATTGAAAATTAATTAAATATCTTTTTATTTGACCCATGGGTTATGGACTTAGGAAAAAATCTTTTTTATTATACGAGTAAACACTGACAGTATTGTATTCGTTTCGAACGAGTGAGGAGAATTCTTGTTCCGAAACAAACAATGTTTTCTACAACCAGAGCACGGCAGCGCAAACTCGTAACAAGGAAGAAATACGTAAATCAGATATTGGTGATTTATTTTATCAGTGGTCTTCAACCTTCAAATCCCGAGTTTCCGCATAACCTCTCTGGCGGTTCCGCTAGTCAACATAAAATTTGGAAGAACTGCCAGAAACCACAGAATCCTGCTATTACATTCACAAGTCAGATTCTTATTTAAAGGAGAAATCTTGAACCGATTTTTTGATTTAAAATATAAAGTCAGAAACATTTAAACGAACGAAGTGATGGCTATGCTCCAAAACTATGTGATGAAACGTAGTTGCAATATTTGTTCCATTTAGCAAATATATTTACCATTCTAAATTATGCAAAAAAAATGTAAGGAGTGATTGTGCATCTTATAAAAATTGATAAATTGTTCTTAAAACAAACAATGTGAACATTGTACATTATTGTATGTCAAAGAGAATGACGCGTAATGCTTTGCTAAGATAAATAGTTTTCTAATGGAAACTGAAGAAAACTATAAGGGAATATTTCCATGAAGTGTATGAATAATAAAATAATCCGTTCGAGTTCAGTGAAAGTTGTTGGAGGGCTTGCCAATTAAGGGGACGGAACAATTTATCGGCATATAAATCTTCGACATTAGAATATATATATATATATATATATATATATATTTACGCCAGAGAAATTCACAACTTTTCGGTCGCAGATTCATTGAGAATAGTCTAAAGTTTCTTACATAGCTGAAAACATTTCAATGTCACTCAGAACAAATGATTTAAGCGAAAAATCTTTCTCGGCATATGAGGCAATAAAAAAATTAAATGATGAATATTAAAAGCAACTGCAGATAAAATCTTTAGTTAGACTTCAACAATTTGTGTAAGAAATGTAAGCACGCCCCTGTCATTAAATATAATGCAAGAGTATGATAAATTGAGAAAATTACATTACTTTTATGTTAATTGCCATTGCATAAAATAACTAAGACAGTGATCTACATTGAATAATATTTTAAGAGAATTTCTCTAAATCTGGGATGGGGTTTCCCGATAAGAACTTGCAATTATAACAATGCTGTGAGTTGAGAAATTTTGAAGACCTCTGTTGTAACGCTTTATCTGTTTATCTATACCAATAAATAAAATTGAAGTCTGTCTATCTGTCTTACTGTCTGTCCGTATGTTTGTTACGAATAGGTTCCAAAACGGCTCAACTGATTTCAATGATAAGTTGAGGGTTTAAAAAAAAGTAGATTTCATTTAAATAATCGACTTGTTTAGTTTCTATATAGTACATAAGATATTAATTTAATATGAATATAAATAGATTTTTTTGGGAGTTTACAGGCTACATGAGGTTGATCCTGAAACAGGTAACTCCTCTTTAGTAACATAGGAAGGGAATTGAAAAGGGGGATGCGGAAGGTAGAGCAAGTATAGCCAGCGATTAACTAGGGCCCCTGGGCTATTGTTTAAGGATCTTACCCAGTGTTTCACCTAAAGAGATGCAGGGAAAACCCTAGAAAACCCACGAGGTTTCTGTTGGAGACTAATTTTAACCATTCTTTTAATAACCAATAAAATAGGACAAAGAAATTATTAACTGGTTACTACCAAGCTTCGAATGAGTTACATTTCAACGGGCATTACATTAATTGGGTGGGATTATGTCTCATGGAGGGTTCATGAGTTGAATGAATTAAAAATTTAATATAATCAGCAAAATGGAAATTTAAAATCCCGTTACTGTTAATTAATTTTAGCGTATTAATTATAATTACCAAACATCCTAAACCGTTTTGCCCCCCTGGGGGGGGGGGGCAGAACAAGAAATTTGTAAGTTACTTTCTAAAAATTCTTCAAAAATCTAAATACGTTGTTTTAAGCTATATAGATACTAGGTTAAGTAAATAATACAATAACCTATTGTTTTACATCTTTATGAAGTGATTTTTCTTTTCCAATAATTTTACAAAAACTTTTAAAGAATATATATCCTCTTCCGTCCCGACTTCCCCTACTTTGCCAGCAGCTTTCCTACGACACTAGAACTTTATACTGGTAGAAAACTTTACTTCATTAACATTTTAGCCCAAGTTTCAAATTAATTTCAGTTATTTTTGCTTTCGTCCTATTGTAACTCGTGTCCCTCGCTGGGCGCCATCTTCTGATGTTACCCTTATATCATCTTTTTACTATTTGGGATTTTGTTCAAATAAAAATATTTTTAATATATTTTCAACAATTATAATTTTATGATGTCATTTAAATAAAATGATGTTCATGCAATTTTTTATGTACAGTTATTTCATTTATAAAAAGAATAAAAAACACAAATGAAATTTAAATATAATATACATTTTAAAGGAAACGTATTAATGCCTGGCTTTCCAGGAAAACAAAAATAAACTCTTTGTGACTAGGAAACATGGGGGAATTTTAATTATTAAAATTTGTAGAAGGTAAGGAAATGATTGGCTTCTACGAGAATGTTCAGATGATGCAATTATCGTTGTTTCTGATGGCTGCAGGAGACACCTTCATTGATAAAATCGTTCTCGTTGCTTACCGTCGTCAGCAGATGCATTATTACACCGCCATCATGCGCTGGCCACCAGCTTAGTCCCGTCACTGGGACAGGCTGAATTAATAATGATATGATATAATGGTATTTCTCAAAACATTTACGTAGTAAATTGATTTCTTCCCCCTTCTAAAGTTTCGCAAGAACTCGCCTCTACCAATGCCTCTGCCGTTCTAATTGGCAGTCCTTCAACAACTGATTTGCGTCCGGAATTTCAACAAAATAATTATTGGCCAAAATGACCGTTATAATTAGCAATACAACCCCAACAATAACATGCGGACCATTCCGGTATCCGCTCTTTGCGTTGGTCTCTTCACCAATTTGTACATATAAATTTATTGTGCTCTTCCGAGAAGAAAAAGTTTAAACAATCAATTATTAATCTAAATTGAGGGAAATGAGTCCCTACGAAACAAACAAACAGAAATAAAAAAATTAATACAACAATAAGTTGTGTGCAATCCTTATTTTTGTCAGGTAATCAAAATTCTTAAGAACTTTAAAGACGAAACGTTGCACAGTCGAGGCTACTAACTCAAACGCACATATATGAATAACTGTATTTTAATTGGCGTAAATTTCTATAGGATCAATTCTTGGATTGAGTTTTACATTTTCGCAAAATTTGATTGATGTTCTATGGAATATTTTTCATACTAAACTATAGATAATGAACTCAGGTCGCTTCGACTAAAAATTTTACATTAAATAGTTTCCAAGGCTCGAGTACGAAATGAGTCCAAATTTGTATCAGTTTTGACATGGAATTTTCCTCACGAAGATTATGAATGAATTGCTCTTTATTAAATAATCCGAATTTACTTGAAATTTATGCGCGGTCTATTATATCATGGTAAACTGAAGAACACGGTTTTTTCTGGTAACGAGTATTTTTGTTATATAATGAAAATTAAACAATAACGATTTGTTTGATCGTAAAAAATAAGTATTTAATAATGTATCGTTTTCATTATATAGAAATGTATGTTATGCCGCCTTCTTTAATTGACGATAATTATTCATAATTACTGGAAATTTATCAACATTATTTACACACTTTTAAAAATAGAATATTTAAATTTCTTGCAAAAATTATTCACAAACATAAAATCGATTTCAACTGATGTACAAATGAATGTTTACATATTACGGTTATAATTTTTGATCAGAGTTTTTTCAATTCGGTTGTAAGTAATAAAATGTGTGCTCCAGCCGAAGTATTCGTTGATTTACGCACTTTGTGCTGGATAATCAGTGTATTGTTCTCTTAGACTATATATTCTTTTTATATCGTACTTAGGTTATGTCTTTCACTTTTATACTTTGCTGTTGGATATCATCCAATCAGCTTCCACTACTGTTGCGTCACAGCTAGTCGACCAATGGGATATCGTTCTTGTATTCTATGATTCTGAACATAGACGCGCCATGTTGAGAAGGAAATTAACAAAGCTGCAAGGAGGAAGGAGAACATCGGTTCGGCGTGTTTTAACACCTTTCCACCACCCGGAACGTCATGGCTGACCCGGAGAAACAGCCCGAACAACCAAAGGCTGTCCTTCAAAAGCACGTCATTGGTATGTTCGAATTAAAATTATATTTATCGCCAATTTCCAGGAATTAAATTATTCGACAGCCGGGTGGTGTGTCTTTGCCGCCTCCATGTTCAAGTATAGGTTGCACACGTGAAGGCTAATTTGTTCAACGCATAAAATCAATAAATTTATTCTTATTTATTTATGAATATATGAATAAAGTTTTTTAAAAATACTTAACGAATAACTCAGTTTAATATATTTACTTATACCGTGCATTGATTTTTTAAAAAATTGTTTTAGGTACCGAAATATTTCATTGAAATTATTTCAATTGATTAATATTTGATAAATGTTTCATCTTTGTATTTCTATTCTTCAATGTAATCTAATCCTGTTGCATTTAGTGACCTGGAAGTACATTTACAATAATTTCTTTATAGTTCTGCTGTATGCTTTCCTTATGAAGTATCTGCATAGTTTTAAAATTTTATAACTGTGGAAATTGCTGATATAGAATGTTTTCATTTTATATCAATTTCCAACCATTTGTAAAGAATTGTTATTATAAATGGAGATAGTTTCTATGTAAATTGTGGTTAGGTTATTTACCTTTATCATGTAAAATGTGCTTCTTTTGCCACTGTTACTCCTGGGAACACATTCCCCAGTGTATAAGTTATTTGAATTTGGCTGTTCATTTTACTGTCGAAGCCATTATATACCTCCGTATATTTAAGTATTTTGATTAAAAGTTCTGTATATGGCTTTTATTCATTGCAAAGAATTCTTGTTTACATAAATTAATGTTTTAATAAAATGTGAGCCTATTGTGTGTGTATGAATGAATACTTGTTGCAGTGTCAGGCTCATTCGAATAAATTGAATTTTAGTTTCTCAGGGAGCCAGTTTGTATGAGCTTTTAAGTTGTTCTTTGGATTCAGTGCCCCTTTCTAATTTTAGCTAACAGCATGGCACTGGGCCAAGCAGACATACCGTGAAGCCTTAAAGCAATGACCTGTCTTAGCATTAACTGATCCTATAGCTGATTTATTGGTCTAAAATTTTAATATTACATAAGAATTTTCTTTTCAGCAAACAAAGTTACCGGGACTGTTAAATGGTTCAACGTAAAGAGTGGGTATGGCTTTATAAATAGGTAAGTAGTAGTATTTACAAAATTGAGAAAAAATAAAATATTGAATATGATTTGCTCCAACAATTGTATTTCTGGAAAATTATTTTAAGATAATGTTCGATTTTGAGTTCTTGTTAGTATCAGGATTTCAAGTTTAAAGTTGGTTTTATATTAATATCCTTTGCCCGTTTTTATGAAATAAAGTAATACAATCACTGACAATTTATTTTGAAGTTGTGTAATTATTTAAAAGCTTGATTCCCAACATTACCAAAATGCTAATATTTTATGCTTTTAAAAATTTTAAATGGCTAAAAATATGAATTAAAATTAATTAAAAATATATAATTTAAATCATTGTTATTAATTTTGACTTGTTAATATTTTGTCTTGTTACCGACATTAATTTCTGAGCATCTCATACATTGTGTTGTCAAAATTTAAAATTGGTGAATGAGTCTATTGGCCTGTTGTTTAAATACTTTTCGTGCCGGTTTGGTTGTAGCTATTGTCGGGTGGAAAGGAATTTGCATAAAAGTTTAAACTCTTAGCGTTTTAAGGCTCCTGAAAGATAGACGCGTATCTGCTGAAGACTTACGTTTTTCCCCTGCGTCCCCATGCGCTACTGTGGAATTCTTTCAATGCTGAAGACGGGCCGTTCATAATCGTGTATTGATTTGTGGGAAAACGTATACTTCGACGCATCTTCCTACAGTTTTTCATTTACAAGGGAGTTACCTTTAAAAACTGGCCCGCACTCCGGTATCCCCGATCTGTCCCTGTGCAATTTTACTTTCATAACACTATTTGCTTTCAACCAGAATCGTGTTTTTGAACTCTGGAAGCTTCCAGCGTTGGCCTGAAAACCGGAACAATCACTCGAATCACAAGCGCAGAAAATGTTCGTAAGCAAACTTCGTTTCCAGGGTAGAATCCTTTAGACATTTGTCATATTTCTCTTAACGTTTTGTGCAATTTTCCTGAAAGCAGTTTGTTTTAAATTAATTTCAACATGTTGAGAAAGGTTGAATAATATATTGTAGTAAGTTCAGTTTGATCCGTAACAATGAAGTGAGCAAAATATTCGTTATATTTAATATGGGTAACAGTTTCATGATGCTTGTGAAATTTTAGTGCAACATATTCGTAGAAATGAAAATATCGTTATTGAAAATTCTAACATTCAAACACTAGTAGCAGTAAAATTTACTTATTTATATGCTTATATTCCATTTTTCTTTACTTTATGCTGTTGATACTATTTCATGCAAGTTAAACTTGTTTTTCGTGATACGCGATTTGTGATATTCAATGGGGAAATTAACGGAAACTTAACCCTGTCTGTTACATAAAGTAAGCATTTCACGTTTTCACCCCAAAATTGCAGGTTTTAAACGTTTCATCAGTAATTCAAAAGAGAAAAGAGCAACTGCGTTAGCAGTATGTATTGATTCAAATTTGTTTCCACACAATTGTTGGCGGATTGAAACTGCACAAAGATTTTAAAGTAATTTTGATGAACAGATGCAACACCAAGAATTTTAAACGGGACCAGAAATGAAATCTTTGAAATTTGTAAAATCCTCCGCAAGATTTGGTGGTCGAATGCGTTGAAGGAACGCATTTGCAATGGGGCTCGGCATTGTGAGCAACGTTGCTGCCCGTGCGGCTTCGTATTGATTGTGGCAGGTTGATTCGGGCGCGAGCTACTGCACGTGGCGGTACTTCCATTATTTCAAATTGTGGCCGTCTTTAAAACTTTGTTAATTCTCGGGACTTAAATTTAAGCACCAATATATTTTAAAACTTTAATTTTTTGTTGTACTATGATTAATTGGCTCGAGAAAAATTTGTTGTCTCCAAATATTAATTCCCGGTTATATTTATTGAATCTAATTCGTCAGTCGTGGATGGTTTAACATTGACTAATGCGAAAATTTCCGTAATTTGTCGAGGAAATACTGTAATTACATTCTCTTGGCATTGTTACGCTGTCAACGACGCGTGAAAACCTTTTATTCTGGATGAATGTTTTATATAACCAATAGTAATTCAGTGAGGTTCCGTTTTTGTGCACTTAAATTCAGAATTAGTACATGACATATAAGGGCGGATACTCCTTCCATAAGGACATGGGGGGAAAACGGCAACGATGTTACTTCCCTTGGGGTTCAACGACCTCAGCGCTTGACGGCTCGTGCCTAGCTCTCCAAAGCTCAATCGCGCACGTGTATCGTGTAACCCTGTAATACTGTCTCGGGAACTTAGATATTAAATAGCTCCTGTTCCTGGACAGACCTTGAAAATCATGATTCCCCTAGGAATCTTCAGAGAAAGTAATAAATGGATACTTAAATAGCCAATTAAATGACAAAACTTCGGCATAACTCAAATACTACGTCGTTTTAAAATAATTGCTTCTTTTTATCACCTGACTGAAAGATAAAGGATAAGCGTGTTATTTATTTAATCACTCAATTTTGACTTTATTGGCGACAATTATCTATTCGTAAATTCCCTTCGATTTTGTTTACATGAAACTACAAGAAAATTCAAAACACTATTTTAGGTAGTAACTTGGTAGTTGTGAAAAACGAAGTAGTTGATTTGCCCATTTAAAGTAGCTTATGGTCTTGTATTCTGCAATACAAATGAGCAGTTGATGCTGGTGGAACAATTTGTATATATTGTTGTATAGCATTGTTTTAAATGAATGTTCCACATAAAACTAACGAGGGAGAATTTTTTGGAATATACTGTGGAGAACTCAGGTCTCAATTGTTTTAAGCCTGACTACAGCTTAATATTGCTGAATATGTGGAAATAATAATCCATCCAGACAATTCATTAAATTTTTTTTTCATCTACAAGCCTTTATGTTCTGTTGGCAATAATTTTTACAAACTCTTTATTGAGAGTAATTTTTACAAACATGCAGCTTTTTAAAGTTGATAACCATTTTTTACTTAATTGATGAAAGTAAATTTTTACTACAATTTCATAATTATTTTAAAAGCTATTAACATCAATCGTAAATGTAGTACTGTTCTTACTTTTATTGTACCATTTGCAATTTAATAAATTTCCGAGAAGAGGCATTTCACACACTCAAACCGTATTTTAAATTTTCTTTACTTTCATCCCAATATTACAACCATATAGATTTTAAATTGAAATCTATTTCATTCGCTAAATTTAATGAATGAATTATTAATTAAATAAAACTTTAAATTTGTTTCAGAAATGACACCAAAGATGACGTTTTTGTACATCAAGTAAGTAAAAAAAAAATTCTACATCGCATAATTCAATATAGACAATTCTTGGGGTCCTATTTTTTATGATTAAATATTACAAATTTGTGTGAACTGCCTTTTGTAGTATAAGTTAATGCCCACAATTGTTTGCTTTTAATTAGGGGAAAGTATTTAAATAATGACTAGCTTATACAAACTTCAGAACAATTTGAGAACGGGGGGCTTTTGTGATGTACATACTATCTGGGTGCCCAATGTTGCCTGGTGATTTATTTATATTATCCCACTGCAGTATTTAATTAAACAGTAATGTCTGTCAATCATCTGGCAGATTGACCTGTTTTGAAAAATTACTATTTCAGGCTCCCTATCCAAATAGCACAAATGAATGCTGGAACTAAAATATTTTAATTAGGAGATTAGAGGAATGCCACCGAATGAACTTCATTTACTCAATGTTGAATTAATCCGAAATCACAAAGTTGTAACACCAAGCCATAACACGGTGAAATTGCATTGATGTGCAAGTCGAATGCAACAGATCATTCAGCCAAGCTTAAAATTTGGGATAGTTTTTGTGAGAAATATAAAAAAAATTATGAAAATTCTGTATTTCGACAACAGCACCTCCCACCAGGTCCAACTATAGCTAAGAACCATCCAGGCTCTATATATACAAACAAAAAAATTCAACAAAATCGGTCGGCAATAGTTATTCTGGACTGTAATACAACCCCTTTAATCATTTTTCTTGGTATAAAATAAATTACTGTTCTTGGGCTTCTCCTCTAAAATATGTTGGTAATAAATTTGAAATAATATTTTACTAATGCATGGCAAAGAAATAAATATGTATAAATGGTTGCAAAGATACTAATTAACAACCCGATTAGTTCTTTATTGGAATAAAAGTACAGTTTTTGGTAGCTAGAGTAGTAAATGTCTGGGCCCTTTTGTCTTTGGTTATATTGCAACTTTTCAAACATTTCTTGTAATGAATTTGGAGGTTAAGATTATCACACGTTTTCAGTAGCAGTAGTTGAAAATGTAACTAGGTAGGGTGTATGATATTTCAAGATTTTAGTTTTCTACTGCTCATATTGCCTTTTTAATAGTGTCCATTTAAAGAGTTTTAACTTTTGTATTTTTGTCCTCTTTGGCCACTGAATCTGACCACAATTGTAGTAAATAAAAATCTGAATTATGTACCGTAGAGAAGTGGTGAGAAATTGGTAATTTAAGTTAGCTTCTCAAAAAAGTTAGTTTTTGTACTTGTATTTTCAAACAAATTTTGCATATGCTTTCCATTTATTTCAGTCTGCAATTGTGAAGAACAATCCTCGCAAAGCTGTTCGTAGTGTAGGGGATGGAGAAGTTGTAGAGTTTGACGTTGTTGTTGGTGAAAAGGGAAATGAAGCAGCTAATGTGACAGGACCTGGTGGTGAACCTGTCAAGGGTTCACCATATGCAGCTGACAAAAGGCGAGGTTACCGTGGTTGGTTTTATCATCGACGAGGTGGTGGTGGTGTGAGGCCACCTGGTCGAAGACCACCTCCAAGAGATGATGGGGAAGGTGAGAGTTTAAGTGCAGTATGCATACTATTAATATTGTCTGCATGGCAGAATTCTTAATGTAGATAACAGCTTTGGTTAATTTATAGCTATAACTTAGTGTTCCAGCGCACAATACAATATGAAAGGGGGGGGGGAGTAATTGTATTATTGTCTTTGGAAAACTGTTAATGAAGGCAAGGATTAATATAGTATGAAATAATAAAGAAAATAGTGAAAAAGTGACTATTGTAAAAATGGATATTGTAAATAGAAATAACAAAATTGGATAGGAAACAGAGGGAAAGTGTCAAAATTGAAAGTTTGTCATTTTGAACTATAAGAAAAAACTTGGAACATAAGTGAATGAGGGATATTCAGAATTGGTGTCATTTTGAACCTAGCAGCAGACTAGTGCCTCCTCCTTACATGTGTCATTGTAAGACTACGCCTATTATATGTTCATAATCCATTTTAAATTTAATTAAAGTACTGCAGGAGTTAATATTAAATTTAAAAACTTTTAAATGTTGTGGATTTTTCTGGTTTCTTTGTAGCTGATCTGGTGGAGTATTGTGGGTGTTCTTCAGTTTTCAAGAAAATGATGAATTTCTTATATGAATTTTCAATGCTAAATTTAATATAAAAAATGTACAATTAAGAATCTCTGGCTGCTGCTTATTATAGTTTTAGTGTAGTAAATTAACACTGTTCTGATCACTAATATACTACTAGTATTATTCACTACTTTTTGCTTAGGTTATGAAAGCACAGATGGGAAAGGAGATGATGGACAGGGCCAGGGTGGCGCCCCTCGCAGGTACCGTCCCAGGCGTCGTTTTGAACCTAACAATTATTACAACAGACCACGGCTTCCTCTGCCTAGAGATGGACAGTCGCAGGATGGTGCTGTAAGTTTGTAATTTTTGACAATTTGTTACAATTTTTTCATTGTTACTAATATTGTCGAAATTTATTTTAGAATGTTAGGTATATAGTCTCTATAATATGTAATTTTGGTATTTTAAAGCTATTGCAAATGACAGGCTCTTATTTTGTTAACTTCTGTGAAAATAAGTTACCTTGCATTGTAAACTTACATAAATGTAAAGTATATCTTTAAAGATGGGGAGAAAAGGTTTTGTTGATTTAACCTATAGTGGCTATGTATGCTGTAGGGTGAAGGGAAAGATGGTGAATATGAGCCACTGGAAGGAAGAGGTGGTGGCCGTGGCAGGGGAGGACCACCTCGTAGGTTCTTCAGGCGCAATTTCAGAGGAGGAAGACCTGCTCAACGGCGGCCACGCAGCCAAGATGGACAGGTAATTTTAATTAAAAATGAGTTCATTTGTCTGATTTAGTTGTTCTGATAGTATTAAATGGAGGAAATTTAAAGTCTGAAAATCATTCACACTGTAGACACAAGATCTGCAGTTGGAAAACCAATAATAATTAAATGTCAACATTTATTGTTTGTTAGAAATCAGAATGTATTGAAAAATTTGCAGAATGTAAGCGAGGGAGAAGGTAGAGGTGATGCAAGAGGTGATGGACCTCAAGGTGGAAGACCGCCTCGTCCCAGATACCGTCGCCGTCTGCCAAGGCAGCCAAGGGGACCGCCCCGTAGCAGTCAAAGTGAGGGAGAAGCTGGGGGTGCACCTGCTGGAAAGGTTAAGGTACATTTTTACAGTTTGAAATAAATTCCTATTTAATTCTAAGCCCTTTCTATAATCTGCTCTTCATTAGTTGCATGATTATATTTACCACTTTTGTGTTAATTTTGAACTTTGGAAGAGAATTGTTTGTAGTGAAACAAATTAAAATGATCATAATGGCTTATTTTCTTATGGTTTTGTAACTGCTTCAAAGGCTTATATTAAAACTAAAGTCTGAAATTTGAGAAGTTTCTTGTTAAAAAATCTTGTAGTACTTAAACTTTTTCCTGATTGTATGTTTTTGAAAAAAATGTCTGAACATTACATACTACAGAATTTGCCTAACTTTCCCCCAAGGAGACAATTTGTAAACCTTCAGCATTTTATATGGGATTTCATATTTGTCTTGCTGTTGTTTGATCACCTCACTGCTTATAACAATTGTTCTTTAGACAAGTTAAATTTTCCATTTTTCAGAATCTATGTATAGAAAGTGTATATTAAGTTATTAAATTAAGTTTTGTAGCCTTAGCCAAGCATAGTTTGCAGGTAGTCATTTCAGTTCAGTGTCTGACATTCATTTATTGTGAAATTTTATTTGTTCTTTATACTGGATAATTAGGATGCTACATTAGAATTCTCATATCAAAGAGTGAAAATTTATGTATCGCTGCAATTTCGTACCCAACAAGGCTGTTTGTATTATTTGTCTAATATTCAAATTTGTATCTTTAATATTATTTTCATTTTATTGAATTTTTGTTAATTCAATTTGTGTAGTGTAAATAACATCATGGTTTCCCACCTCCAGTGTGTCATATTTAATATATTGGTATATAAATTAAAGCTGATGTTATAGGATTTGATGACAGGTGACCAGTAAAAATATTGATCTTTCTTGGGTACACAATTTTATTTCAATTTGTGAAATATTCAGCCATTTTAGTAGTAGTAAATGTGCAAATTCAATATTTTTGATAAATAGTAGTTGATTTAGTGCATAATTGTGATTAATGTATTAAGATTTGTAGAGCTTTGTGTTGCATTATTCATATCATACTTGGGTTCTTGTAATTTCATCCTTGGTTTGATTAATTTTGACTTTTTATCAAATGTAAGTTTTCTAAATTCAGGCAAATTATGAAATCCAAGGAATTTGAATATGACTCTGTTGCATTTCCTCTTCTTAGTTTTGGCATAAAGCAAGTGCCAATTCTCACTAAATTGTACACACACATTGCTCTTCAATTTAGAAAGTGAATTTTGCTTTTCATTAAGGTGGCCCTTGACATTTAACATACCCCAAATGCTTAAAGATTTACTGTGTCCACTTTTTTCTATTTATACATTTGTTATGAAACTTTGTTTCCCAGGGGCTAATATTTATATGTTCATCTTTGTATTGAAATGAAATTATTATAGCATTTCTTCTAAATTGTTATAAATCCCAGGAAATTGAGTTGTTACTGCTGTGTTATCAATATGATTTTATGATTTGTCACCACAGGTTTCACTCTGAAGGGTGAGGAAGAGGACAGGTTTGTATTAGTTAAAGATGTTTTAATCGTAAATATACATATTGCATGAACATTAAGATCATGTCTAATAATTTGTATAGGTTCGTAATTTTGAAGTAGTTGTCTTTCAGTCAGAGGCATGCAATACTTCATGTATTTTGTCTTACTTTAAACAAGCTTAAAAAAGTTGGGTTAGAAAGGTATCTCTACTGAAATACTGGATAAAATATTACAGTTTTGTTTTGTTGGTTATTCATTTTCATTTGGACTGTTATTTAGGTGTTACAGTGTATACGGTTTGATAGGGTAAAACTAGATGAATGTTGGAATGACACTCGACCCACATCTAGTTCTTATTACTATGGCTTTGTTGAATGTGCTTCAGTGTTCACCATTTAAATGTTTTGTATGAATTTAAATGAAGATTTGTAAGTGTGTAGAATGCCAAATTGCTGCTTCCACCTGAACACTTTAGGAAAAGGTGCAATATTATTTCACATTTATGTAGATGAACTGAAAATAATGGTAATATGTTTGTAGATTATAAGATCATTTGTCTCATCTTTAATTTCCATATTTGTTCAGACTTTGACTAAAAATATTAATGTAAATATGTTAAGGGACTTATCGTGACTTAGTATTTGCAGCATGATCCTGGAATGAATTTTTTTGGAATACTTTATAGTACACTAGCTCAATGCTATGTGCATTTCTTACTATATACTACAAATTGTCACCTAATATCAAGATGTCTTGGAACATATTCATTGTCTATTCTGTTAAAAATAGTTTGATTTTACTTCAGGATGTGTAAATCTGGAACTACCCCACAAATTCATGTAATTCTGATTACACTAAAATCCATTTAGAAAAAATTTGATGGAACTAAAGTTTGACACAATGAAAATGAAAAATATTCCCCTTCATATGATGTATTTATTCATTCAAATATTCATTATTTAGGTTGGGATTTTCCCTAATTTAAATTGGCATGACATATTTGTACATAAAATATTTCCTTCTTGCATCAGAATATACGATTTATGAAGTCTATCCATGGGTTTCTACTTAATTATGCTTTAATTGCCACAAATTTTCCAAATTGCAATTTGGTTTCAACCTTATTTGATAAAAAATGTAAAGATTAGCCATTATAGCAGAGATTTAATTAAGAGCTGAAATCTTTGTTTATATACATAATTTACTGTGGATTTGCAGATTACTCATGGGTATTTAGAAATATTGGTTTCTGAAATGGATATAACTGTTTGTTCATACAGAGATTTTCAAATTGCCCCCCCCCCCCCCAATTCTTAAAGAACTGTCTTTATCATTTATTGAATCCTGCTGTACATAATTATTGATGTTGATTGGTGTATATTACGCTTGAATGCTTTGTAATTAAAGGTGGAACAGTACAAGCATGAATGTTGCTTTGAATTTAGGTGCTGTTTTTAAAGTGAATGTATATTCTTCCTTTTTTTAAAGAGCTTGTAGATGCTTTTAGTGTGATCCATTTTCTTTTTTGTTTTAGTCTGAGCAAGCTGAAGGGGCAGCATCGCCTCAAGTAAGTAGTAAAATATGTAGTTTTGAAATGCTTTAGTTGATCTGTCTTAGTTTTTAAAGTAAAATAATAAATGTACAATTTTAAATTAAGACAAGCTTCTGAAGTTTAACTTATAACATTCATACAGTGCACCCTTGATTTATTCATACAGCTTCTGCCCTTCAGATTTGTAGGTTTCGTGTAATTCATGGTCTTCTGTTGAATTATCAGATTGTTTTACTAATTATGTGAAAATGAATCCTGCCCTTTCCAGTGGATGTCTTATAACCGTGTATTTGTGGAAACTGTTGTCAGGATATATTTCACTGAATATCATTACTACTAAGTCAATCTTTTCTTGGTTCTTTCTCTTCCCTCTTCATATATACATATAATTAAAGTTACTCCTCACAATATTAAAGTGTTTTGTTGGATTAAAGTTGGAACTGCTCAAGGTCAATGGAAACATATGTATTTTAAATAGATTGTGTTAAATAATTAACACATTTTGATAGTCTCCAAATTCTTCAGTTTCACTAGATAATGGTATGTTCTCTCTCTCAGTGGTCTCTTTCTATTACTGGTTGTTTCAGAAGTGACTTTGGGACACATTATGAATTAAGTTTGCAAAGCATGACATTGACAAGTTCCAGGTGCCAACTAGTCTTGCATATTGTGTTTTGTTCTTACAGCATGAAGTATTTTCTTCAGAAAATAAATGTTTGATAATTTTTTTTTTCCCCCAGGAGACTACCCAAGCTGTCCAAAATACAACAACAGAAAGCAGTGCATAAGCAGGACTCTCCCTATCCAGTAGAATGAGGACAACTATTAAAAGTTCAACATCTAATTTTGTGTTAGTGCATGAATACTAAAAAATTTAAAAAGTAAAAAAAAAAGCAACAAGCAGACCTGATAACTTTTAGAATGAAAACACCTTGATATTATCTTAACAAAATGCCTCTTTGAATGTGGGCTAGTAAACAATCTTCTCACCTCTAACATTGTAATATGAAGGCTCAAAATTGAACCGGAGTGTGAATTAGTAAACTCGAAAGTGGAGTTACTCGAGAGAAATCGACTAACAATTGTTTGCATTTTTTCGCTTTGGTTCTGGTTCAAGTAAGTTACGTATGAATTAGATCTTGCTTAGTAACAATAGCTTCCTTGGTTAGTTTTCAATTGTTTTAAGACCCAAGTTTGAAGAGTTTCATCCATCTTGAAACAAAATGATGAAATTGTTGAATTTATATATTGTTTTATTGAATTGTTATTTGTTTGTTTTTTCTATTTTTATGTCGATGCCCTTAAAAATATATGTATATTTGTTCATGTCCTCATGATAATTGGGTGGAAATATTTATGTTTATAAATTATGTGTATAAATCTTGGTTGTAATTTAATATTAAAGGAAAGTTACAAAGCACCGTAGTGCAGTGATTGGTTTGATTTTGAGTCTTGCATAAATGTCAACACAGTTTGTAACAGTTGCATAATAGAGGTATGTTCGGGGTACGTGGCAACAACTAGAGAGGAAGAGGTTGATTTAGACGCAACTCGGTGAACGAAGGAAAACTTTAGTGTGTCCGACTTGGGATGATAAAGAAACTCCCCAATTCTCCGGGTCAGCATAAAAATCATTTTCATAGCAGCTATTGGGAGTTTTTAAAGGAATTGTTGGAAAATTAGTTAATGAAAATATATAAAGTAAGAAGACACCAATTAAATGTTTGCGTGCTTCCCGAACAATATACCCAACAGCCTCTTCCTCTCGCCTGAAATCGGTCGAGAGATTCGGATTCTGAGTCGGTCACTTGGGTTTTGTGAGATTTGTAAAATACAGATTCTATTGCCACGTGCCGGATAATTTTTTTTCCTCGTAGATCAGGCAAAAATATAGAAAATAAGAAAAAAATTATAACCAACCTTTGATTCCATGCTTGTCAACCAATGCATGTGTTTTAATGAAAGTAATATCAGAACAAATTCGGATTGGTTAGAGTTTAATAAGTGTTTAGAAAATTAAATCTGTCAACGCAATCCGGATTCACAAAATCAGAATTTCTCGGCTTGTAAATCACCATCGCCGAGAATATAGTTCAGGTATAATTGAAATCTGTGGCCAGTGTAAGGCAAAAGCTACATCTTTTGTTTTGCTGAAGTTTAGTTTATCTTGGTCATCAATTTGCAAGAGGGTTTTGTCAGTTTAACTGCCCAATTCGGGATTATGAAGATGCATAAATAACTGTACAAAATATCCATGTCAGTCATGAAAGAAGCTTTAAAAATTCACTGTAACATCTGATCTAGTGTGGATTAATTTATTTATTTCTAATGAAATGGAGTTATTACAATGTTTTGGTGTTCCAAACAGAAGAAATTTGGCAATTACTGCCAATTTATGTACAAAAATAATTTTTTCACAAAACATGTGCATTTTGAATAAACAAGCCAAAAAAATGTTTATTTTTTTAATATCCTGTCCCAGAACCTTAATTTTTTACAAGTTGATAAGCTACAAGAATTTTGTGTGGGTAGGTTTTAAAGGAATTTGATTTAACATTTGAGTTTAAGCTTATTTAATTTTATTCAGTTCGTTTCTCGCAAAGGAATTTATTTTAAAATTGTTTGACTTTGATTGTTTTTATGTTAAGTGAAACAAGAGTGAGTAATGGGTGTATTGCAGATGCCATTGTTTACATGAATAATACTGCCAGCTGAAATGTGAATGCAATGTTCAGTTATTCAGAATTGAATGGGATGATCACTTTTTTAGTCTGAGCTTAATTTTGAATAGGACATAAATTCAAACTTCCCTGGTGCCATTTTTTGTCCTTTGTACCTGAAGTATCAGAAAACAAGGCAGTGAACAAAGCCAATTAGTCATTTAATTATATTTGACTACTTTAAACTTTTAATTATTTGCATAACTTTTTATCTGAAGAAAAGAACAGAGGTGATTTATTTTAAAATATTTTCTCTCTGAAAGTGTTTGTTTTGTAGGTTGAAATTTTCATGCAATTGGCTGATTTAACACTATATTTTAAATGCACCATTAATTTATTCAGTAAACTCTTCATTGAATGAAATTATTAAAATTGAATGCACATTTTCTACAGTAGATTCAGGCATCCAGATAACTGTTTAATAAGTCTTTTATTACCAGTCAATAAAAATGAGATTAATATTGTCAAAAGTTTAAAACCTTGTGCCATGGAGTCTGCATAACACTGTAATGAAATTGCAACTCTAAAGCAGTTCATAAATAATTTTTTCTTCTCCTCTGCTGTATTTCCTGATGCTCTTTAAGATGCTAAAGTTATATCTTTGTGAAAAATGAGTTACAACAGACATCTCCAACTATTGCTCTATTTCCCTCTTGCCAATATTCTCCAAAATTCTTGAGAAAGCAATATATTTGAGAATTGCAGCATGGTTTCATAACACAATTGATTAATTTTTGCTGACCTCTCCAAAGCAATCATGATATACTACTCAGAAAATTAGATTTCTATGGAATTGGAGGAGTTCCCCTTCCTATTCTGAGATCACACTTGCAAAAAGTGAAGGGAAACAATTACCTGCAGTCTTAGGGCTCCATTTTGGGACCCTTTTCATCATACACATTAACAATTTACTGAATCATTTGGATCCTTAAAAGCGGTCCTCTACATTGACGACACAAATTTGGAAATCGCACCAACTTGGAACCGTTGTGCGAGAAAGTTGATACTATGGGAAACCGGTATAACTACACCAAAAATGATGTAGCGTGCATATTTTTATTGTCACTGCAAACTGGGATTGTTACCATTGTGCGGTTCAAAATTTTAAACTACAAAAATGGGCAGATTGGAATACCAGTTGCAAGTTTGCGTTTCTTAAACTTGGAATTCTAACTTTGCCTAGTATTTTAAAGTTTGTGTGGGGCAACATCAATGTATATGCACTAAACGGCTCAAGTCATTTATACAACACAAGGAATTGCTCCTGGTATAAATAATAAAAGAGTTGTAAATCTTTGTTAATGAATGGAATGTATTATTTGCTGAAAGGGTTTGCAGATACAAATGATATTAGATCCTTTTCGGTAAAACAGTTTACTGGTGCCCTATCAAATTATTTGACAATTATTATCAACCAGAATTTAACTGACGATTTATTTCATTTCCACGATCGACAGGAATAGACGCAAGATTTGCCGCTGCATCCTCTGTAGACTGAAAATTGAAGATTAAAATTGTTATTTCTCTGATTACTGTAATGTTAGAATCTTTAAAGTTGTTTCAAATTATGGAACTATTTTCGGCAAATTCATGAAGCTGATCTCTCTGCAGGTATAAATGGCTAATACTTATAATAATCATTATATTTTCTCTTACTAAATGTATACTGAAATTTTTGTCTTTCAACTTACAATCTTCTTTAGCAGTTATATAGGTTGGATTAGTATTATTGAAATATGATATCTCATAGCAAGTTCCTGACGCTGTTAAACTAGCCTTATGCTAAGGAAGTAGATATATTTTGGAAGAAAGACGAAAGGGGAAAAATGTCGACGGAACAGAGACTGAAACCCCGGTAAACGGGAGGTCCGGGGTTCAAGTCCCCGATCCGGTCGACATTTTTCCAGTTTTGTCTTTCTTCCAGCCTTATGCTTTGCACATTTTAAATGATTGTCTTAATGACAGCCTTGAGCCACCGAAAATTCTGAAGAGTACTGTTCACATTTTACTTTGTCAATATGTCCAAAAACTTTTTTCAAAATGAGATAATCTTTTTTTCATTCATCTGTAAATATACACTTTCTTTTTTACATTTTAGGAGGTTAATATTATTACTTTAAATTAAAATTTAATTTATTTATCAATTGTTTATTTGTAACGTAATTGCGAAAAAAACAACAACAAGAAATTGCGTTAGAGCTCGTCTTCACTCTACAATACACAATAATTAAGTAACTGATGATACAATCGGTGCCCGACTCAACTCACTCTCAACTATCAGTAATAAATAGGACAATTTCGCACGTGATATTTTTATTTTCTGGGCTGTCTATATATAATACGTGTATATTTGTCAATTTTTATCATATTACCTATTCGGCAATTTTCATAAAAAAAAGACCGGGACAAACTGGCTGGGACCAAAGCCAATAGGCTAATAAAGATCAATCAATCCATGCTACTACATGCATGTCCCTATGAGTTTTATGAGGCTTGACCCACAGTCTGTAAAGAACGCATGTACCAAGTTAGGTTGAAATTCATCCATTAGTTTATTAAGTATCTGCAGTACATATATACACATGTAATTTTATTTATAAAGAAGATATTTGTCCTCTTATCCATAGAATAGATGTCTTGTAAAATCAAGCAGTAAGGATTTTTTATGTTAAGAACTTGACTACAAATGATTTATTTAACTTATAAATTAACACATTACACGCAGGCTGTAATTGTCCAAAATTAGTAACGTATGAAGTAAGTTTCAAAATTTTGTTGGAAATGAAATATTTATACATGAATCTACACCATAATTACAAGCATATTACATTCAAATGCCAAAACTGGACTTTAAATGTAGTATAAAGCAACATGCACTCCCATCTCCAGGCATCAAAGACTGCAATAATGAAGTATGACAAAACATTTCTATGGACCACAATTTCTATTACAAATATAATAGACATTGTTTCATGATTGGGCCAAAGTAGTGAATTTGTAATAAAAATAACTAATAGCTCCAGAGGAAGTTGTGCCCAACATTTTTGTTCCCACAATTGGGGTACTTTCATAACCACTAGCAATAAAACAGTATTCACTTTTCGTTGTTCAAGGCTTGAATAAATTCTTCTAGCTTCTCTTGTATTTGACGAACTCTCTCTGAAAAAAGAAAAATAAACACATTAACAGTTTCCAATGGTTTAACATACTTTAAAATAAATATATTCTAAATTATGAAGGTAAAATAAAAAATATATAGATCAGAATGGAAGTATATCAACCGCCAGAATCGAACCGGAACTTGTATACCTGAAGTTCAGGTTCCCTACAATTTACTAACACACTCTTCATAACCTAATTATAGGAAATTGGTGAAGAATGGACCTCACGTAAATTGATCAAAGATGCACAATTTTACTTCAAATAGAATTACTGCAATTGAAGCTCAGACAATGGCTATGAAACTAAATTTAAAAGATCAGAATGGAAAATATACTGTAAACAGCCTAGTTAGAAATAAAATCATGTTCAATAGAAAAATTTATTACATCACAATGTTGCATTCCTTTTATTGGAACCTCTTCCCATCTTCAGGTGTAATAATTACAATAAATATATTGTTTGAGTAGCACAATTCTCTTGCCATGAGACAAGTATCCTATAGCCCAGCCTCCTGATGCAGGTTTTCTAGGGTTTGCTCTACATCTCCTTCCCTGGTCACCCCTTGGCTGCCTTCTACATCCCTTCTTACACTATTAAAGGGGAGTTGCCTCGTGTAGCCCATCACAAAACAAATACTTACTCAGCTCTTCTGCAATATTAACTCGTCGCCCTGTTAACAACTTCTCTTTCTTTTCAGTGTCCTGACTGTAGTCCTCGAGAACTTCTTTTATTTCTTTGTCTAGTCTCCGTGCTGTAAAATTTTTACAAAAGTTATACTGATCAGAAATTTTAACGGTAACAGTAAGAATAACAATAATTCAGTCAAGTATTATTTAAATTAAAAGTGTTACTACAGATATTATAAAATAATATGCATGTCAGGAATGAAAGTTTAAATGTAAATATTGTATGTTATTTATTTTTAAAGAGCCATCAATATTCAAATTGCATAACTACTAAGGAATGCCTGACATAAAAGAAAAACAACACATTTTGGGGCAACAATATAGGTATTGAAAGATTCATTAATCTAATTAAAACATCTACACATCACACAGCAGTAGTCACGGATATATTATTGGAAGTCCACATTTATCCATCAATAGTTTTAGTTAAAACATTTCTTGTCACACATCACATTCACCAATTTTGTTTAATTTGTCAGTGTTGTTATTGACCCACTATTATTCAGGTATTCCATTATGTGATTTGGACGAGAAAGTAAGAGTGGTTAAGAGATACAAAATATGTCTAGGTGAAGGGGGAAAGGTAATTTAGAGTGAGGGATTGATAAACTGTCTTCTCGAGTAAGAAACATTAGTTCCTAGACCTACTTGGTTCAGCCATCATCGGCCAACTGAAGGCTGTCTATGGTTTTACGAGCCCAAGTCCTTGGAAGTAAATTTAAATAAGTATGCTAGGAATAAAGTCTGGGATGTGTGAGATCCATGACATGGTTTTTGGTTATATGACACTTCATATAACCTAAGATGTCAATGCTTGACGCATTTTGGAAGGCCTTTCCTCGGAAGACAAATTTACATAATTTAAATTTTTGGGTGATGTATAACATTGCAACCCGCAGAGACCAACAGAAGAGGGAACCGGTGAATGCCTATTAATATTTAAAATATTTATCTCCCACTTGAAAGCGAGGGGAAACTACAGCTGTGTCTTTAATTTCCCACATACATGCAATGCTCAATGCAGAAAAATGTAAGGAATATCTAGAAGAGCTATATCACTGTGGAAATCTAGATCAGTCAGTAGTAGAACAAGAAGAGTTGGGGGACAAAATTTTAAGTTTCGACAAGGCGTTGACAGATCTGAGCAATTGTTAAGCGTCAGGAATTGATAACATTCAAGTGGAGTTGATAAGATCATCGAGTGAAGAAGCAATATCGTGGCTGTTCAGGATAGCTTGCGAAATCTATGATACGGGAAGAATACCAGAAGATTTTAGTAAAAACATAAGTGTACGCATGCCAAAGAAGTCTGGGGCTGATAGATGCGAACAGTACAGTTAATGCATTCATTTATACAGGAGGACAGAATAACAAAAAGAACTTTAGGAAGATCAGTTTGGTTTTAGGAAGAATCTAGGGACAAGAGGAGCAATTCTTGACTTTGCGTCTAATTTTAGAAGACAGGATAAGAAAAAACAGATTTAGAAAAAGCGTTTGATTATGTGAATTGGAACACACTATTAAGGATTTTGAAGAGCACAGAAATAAAGTATTCATAAAGAATGCTTATACATACCCTCCACAGAAGGCAGTCAGCAGTATTTAGAATTGAAGGACAATAAAAGAAAGCATAAATCAAGAAGAGTTAGACAAGGATACAGTCTGTCGCCCATGCTCTTTTAACTTATATATAGAACAGGTGATGAAGAAAGTAAAAACAGAATATGGAAAAGGAATCATATTGCTAGGAGAAGAAATAATAAAAAAACCTATGCTTTGTTAATGGTATTGTAGTATTAGGGGAGTCAGAAGAATCCTTGGAAACTATAAATAAATGCATGAATATGGTGCTGGAGGAAGAGAACAACATGAGGATGAATAGAGGGAAAACCAAGGTAATAGAGTGTAGTATATAGATTGGGAAGGAATATTTTGAAGGAAGTTAAGGAATTGTGTTACTTGGGCAGCATAATAACTAGGGATGGTAGAAGTGTAATAGACATGACAAGGAATTTACTTACAGGTTAATATAAGTGAAAATATTTGGAAATCATTTCAAAATATGTTTGTGGCATTATATGGGTGCAAAACATGGGTGGTAGGAGTTACATAAAGGAAAGAATAGAAGCTTTTGACATGTGGTGCTATAAGAGAATGCTGAAAATCAGATAGAATCACTAACGAGGGAGTTCTGAGCAGAATAGGGGAAGAGCAAACAATATGGAGGATAGATTAATAGGGCACATTTTTATACATGAGGGTTTTGTAATATTAGCATTTGAGGGATGTGTGGGGTAAGAACAGAAGAGGGAGGCCATGGATGGAATATATTAAGGAGAATTGGGATACAGTAGTTATGCGGAAATATAAAGGCTTACACAAGATATTTTAGCATGGGTTGTATCAGATCAGTCTGAGGACTGAATACCACTAGAAGCCAGTGCACACGCAAACCATGGCAATTGGGGAGTTGTTTAAAAGTTTGGACAGACGATCACTGGTTTTGAATGTGAGAGGAGACCCAAACTGATACTTTCAAGCTGAACATAAGACATGCAAAAACGGTGGTAGATCTGATATACAGAGTCCATTGTATGCATTTCCCATACCACCTAGTTCTACTTTTGCCTGACATCTTACTGCCATGTAGTTAGATCAATATATATATAGATGGTAGACACCTTGTGAGGTTTGGAGAACTTGAATTTTCGGAGGCACCGCCCCCTTCATCAGAAGGTATATTTTTTTAGACTTTTTTATTCTTGTAAACAATTGACCCCACCAGGTCACCAACTTTCTCTCTCAATAAGGGTCTGGGAAGAGGCAAGGACTTGATGGGGGTTGGGGAGATGCATACTACCACCCCCATCTTGACACACATTCATTTAAACACATCCATCCTCAAAGGTGTAAATATTTAAATATTGACACACAAACTCACATACATACATACATACATACAACCATCATTCAAACAAATAGTATGCACACAGAAGGTTTTATTGCATATACAAATTCCAATGATCTCGTGCTTTGGGGGGGGGGGGGGAGGTTGGAGATAAAGAGTTATAGGATATTGAGTCCAGGGCTTTGTCTAGACTGTAGGACATGCTGGAATGAAAGTTCCCACAGATGGAGTTCAGCTTCTGATGAGTCGGGAGGTAGGGCTTTGAGGGGGGTCAGTGTGAAGCACTGGTTGAAGTTGTTGGTGTTGTGGCTATGGGCATGGGCGGCTTTGGGGAATTGGGTTTTGTGCTGCGGTGGTTGGCAATCCATTCGGGGAGGGGTCTCTTTGTCTGACCGATGTAAAAGGCAGGGCAGAGTGTGCAGTTTATTTGTAGATAGTGTGGGAGGACAGACAGGTTATGTTTTCCTTAATTTTGTAGGTAGTGCTGTTGGTGGGGCTCTGGAAGGTCGTGGTAGGTGGGAGTATTGGGCAGACATGGCATATATATATATAAAATTAATGGGGAAAGGACAGAGAGAATCTCTCTGTCCTTTCCCCATTAATTGTTTTAAACATGACAATGTCATTTCCTATCTCATATATATATATAGTAGTTATGCGGAAATGTAAAGCCTTGCACAAGATATTTTTAGCATGGAGGGTTGTATATAGACGTTTGTAACGTGACAAAGTCACACGTATTGAAAGCGTATTTCCTATCTTTCTCCCTCATTTATTATCCTTACTTACTATCCTATATATATGTATGCAGAAATTCTGAAAGTTTTTAAAGTTTATTGAGGGATTTCAAGATGAGCTGTCATGATAAAACTGAATGAACCAGTTTAAAATTGATCAAGAACTGCACTACAAGTATTGAATATGTTGATATATCCATTTATATACCTTCTCTATTCATAATTTGTTGGCGTAGTGCATTTGCAGTGACTTTAAGCATCTGTTGAATTCTCCAAAACAGTACAACATCAGCACAGTCAACCTGAAAGTGAACAATAAGGATTTGGAAAATAAGGATATACTTTATTTTGGCCAATAAATAATTTAGATTATCTCCAATTTATTTATTGACATATGTATATTTAAAGAAAATCTTTTACACATAAAATGAAAGTGAAATACAAATTTTAAGAATATATTTACTGTTCATTGCATTATTAAAAGATCTAAATTTTACCTCATTTTCAAGACCTTGGTGGTACATAAAGAACGATTTGCGGCATTCATAAGCACGAGATAAACTTCGTTTCAAAAAATGCCTACGATACATTGGATACCACGTTTCCCTTATGAAATCATTATCAACATCAAAGTTGGTTCTTTGCAGGTTCTTTCGAACAGTTGTCAGTTCATCGTAACTGAGGACTGGGGGGTGTTTCTGTAAAGAAAAAGAAAGCAAATTGCTTGTAAATGTGATATGTAAAGAATTAATGAGTTTGTCAAGTAAATATAATAAGTTAATCGGTTAAAAAGCACTTGGAGCTATTGGGGCAAGCATCTCGAGTTTAACATTTTTTTAACTAAAAAGGTTAGACCTGGTTTTTGAAGAAGTTATAGTTTAAATCCATATACTGAAAATTAAAATTACTCACATAATCAGAATACAATATTTTCTCCAATTCATTTTTTACAGCACACCTTAGGGTTTGATCAGGCGATTTATAACGCCAATACATCCAACGCTCCTTCCAGTTTGGTCCGAACATTTCTTTCAAAATAACTTCAGTTGACTAAAATATATTAAGATAAGTTATTAATCACATTAGGCAAGATACAACTATTAATGGCTAAGATACAGTTTTTCTACCTTATATGAATAATATAATGATATTTATAAAAATTATCAAGGAACTTTGATATATTTCGTCAAATTTCTAAAGCAAAAAAATGCTTTCAGGCTATGAAACTGAATTAAAGTACCCTGACTAGTTCGGAAATTGGACCCAGGATGCCCACTTCGTACATGGTGAGCTTTCCCTGAATCATCAATAATTTATTTGAAACACATTCTTAAAAACCAAATTATTTTACTTCACTGAAGGATGGATATTGTGAAAATTGAACAGAGGTACATTGAATTAATTCAAGAACATAAGAAAGACTTTCATCAAGCTAAGGTTTGTGAGAAGAATAAGATAAGTCATTGTAATAAGTACAATATACTAAATTGAGGTACTAGGTTCAATTCATGGTCCTGTTGAGGTTCTTCTATCCTAATGCATTGACAAATATTTATTTTTACTGAGTAAAGGTTCTCATGATACTTACTATCTAACCTTGACATTGAAGTTGCATATTTATGAATTAGATTGGGCCATATTATCTATTCAAAAAATGAAAAAGTAAGCTGAAGTGGCAAGCCAAAAATGACTGTGTCAGTGAAAGCCAATGTCTTCAAGTATCCAACATTAAATATGAGAATCAATAAATATAGTAAATTACAATATATTTGATACCTGATTTTAACAAGATATTCCATAAATACCAATCAATAATTGGAAACAATTATAATGATGTACAAGGTTCTAAAGCATGTCTTATTAACCCATTATCTCAATTTCTCAATATTACAACAATTGTATCCAATAAGAAGAGTAGAGGTTCAAAATTGTATTCCTAGTGAATATTTCCTATGATTCAATAATAAAATCAGCACACACCTGAAGCTTTTCTTTTACGCTATCTTCAAGAAAACGAACTGCTGCATCCCAGTGATACTTATCACTTATAGAACGATCTTCTAAAGTGTTAAGTTGAATAACACGTAACAGCTCTGCAGCCTATAAAAAAGCACAAATATGGTTTAATTTCATTGAAAATATTTCCTATTATTAGTTTAATACATAATTCTGATTATTTTATTCAGTAATGAAAATTGTTCTGTAAGTATAAATTTACTTATAAATAATTAATAATTTAGAGGCAGAAATTGTCAACACCTTATTTTCCCAAGTATGTCTCTGCATTGCTTCAGTTACGACTGCCGCTTTGAGGTTGTCAAAAATTGTGTCATGGTCTTTACTTTGGCCAGCACGTGTCATGAATGCATGGAATTCATCTCGAAGTGCCTCCCATCCACATTCAACCGATTTCTGAGGAAGTTGCTGATCTGCCCATTGTTTAAGACGAATGTCAACAGTCGTATTGAATGTACCTGTTCGAAGGAGAAAATATAACATACTTCAATTAAATGTGTTGAAAACATTACAAAATAAAATAAGTGTATAACAAAGTTGGTTTGAAACCTCAAATAATTTTTAATTGTTTTATACAAAACCTATCTCGAACCATAAAGTATGATTGGCATTAAGTTTCTTTTACTGAAAAACCTTAATTAATACACTGGAGCAGTTCAATTTAAATACATCTAGTCAAAGGGTTTCACATAAGAAGCATAAATAAGCAGTGATTAATAATTTTTCAATCATATGGATGATTTTGTAAGAAATTATGCAAAGAGGAAAAAGTTCAATTAAAATCATTATGTATCTTTAATTTTTCACCAGTATTTATCAATTTATGTCAAAATATAAACAGTTACTTTTCACAAATAATTTTTTATAGTAAATACTACAGGAAAGCCACATATCATTGCATACATAAAATTTGTTTAAGACAATTGTACAGTTACTATAGTTGATAAATATTTACCTGTTGAACCTGTTTGAGCAGCCGGTAAATAAATATTTTCAAATACATGAGTAGAGACTTTTTTCCAGAGTTTCATCATTAGCAAATCTTCCCATTGTCGTGGAGATACTTGGCTCAAATTAATAACCTCATCAAGAATTTCACCTCTTGCCTTTTCAAATAGCTCGTCACGGTCCAGTTCCCGTAATCTAGTTTCAGTACAAGATATCACAGCTACAATTCAGAATGCTCCACATCTCATATAAAACATTATTCACTAAATTATATAAATGACACTTCAATCTAAAAATAAATTGTACTTTTAACTACGGTTCCATAGAAAGTACAGCACTTATGAATACCACTTATGAATACCGCCTATTTTTCTTTTGTACATGTTAAATTATAGCAGGCGGTTGATTTTTTTAAATTTCTCCCCTGTGGGACCCACACTGGGAAACACCAAGCTAAATGAATGTGAACCTTAAAAAGCACATTATTTTTGTATTTAGTACATTATTGAAGATTGTAGGATTTTCCCAGTGAATTTGTTGGAAAAACAATCTTGGGCTTCCATCCACATCATAATAGAATTATACCATAACATTTCAATGAAAATCTCACCCATCTTTATCAATGCCTGAACTGATGTTCAAGGAAGTGCATTATTGTCATTAAAGATAATATAAATTAAGTATTTAAACACAGTTTTATTTCAGGAGATTAGCACTTAACAATAACAATTGATCAAACTTTTGTGCAGGAATAAATAAGGAAATTAAAATAAAATTATTTCATTTCGAACTATGAGTTAAATCAATTTTACACAAGAGTTTAAAACATTATGTGAATAAATGTTGACAATATATGTACATCAGAAGTAATTTGTATTGAACTTTGTGTTTTATAAGTATAGAATATGAACTGCACTTTCCTCTACAAGTTGCAAAAATGAAAAGAAGTTGAACTTTGGGTTTACACAATAATTTGTCAAGTTGGGTCAATCTACCATTAATGAAATATTTCTATGATAGAAAGTTGGAAGTAGTTGGACATACTCGTAAGTGAAGTACTTACACAGTTTCATAATAATAAACTCACATAATTACCTTGGAAAATTATTCTGCCATTCAGTTTCCAAATTGAAACGTGTTGCTTTGAATGCATCTGCCTGCTGTTCTACAGTTTCTCGAACCATTTTCCAGAAACATTCTGCAACTGCTAAACTTAGGTTCCTTGTAGTGACTTGGTTAGGTAATATCACTCCATCCCTGATAAATTGTTTCGACAATAAAATAGAATTAAATAAATAGACTAAAACAGTGACAGTTTTTCCCAATTAATGGAAGTCATACTTTTTAATAAAATGAAGTGTGATGATTAATTAAATAACTCAACAAAAAATAAGTCAAACTAACCACTCACTCACTTGAAGAGCTTCGAATTGCGGAAAAATTGTTCCTCATAATCCTTAATAGACTGGATAGAGTCATCATGTTTTCCACGTCCTGTTACCACAGCAAAATACCCAAGAGCCTTCATAGGAAACAGCTGTCCTGATAATATTTTTTTCATCTGTAAATACAAAATAAATTAAAGAAATTGTTACCATTCTTTGAAATTAAGAATGTGAAAAATGTTGACCAACCTGGGAGTCAAACCCAGGTGCTTCCAAAAGGAAACTCTATTGATGAGCTATCCAATTCGACCCTTGTCTTGTCAACAGTTTCAACATCCTCAATTTTGAAAAACCCCTTCATATTCTAGCCCCTAACTTTCTTATTGATCAAGCATTAATTCATTCTCATAAAATTATTAGCATGTTGAATTTTTCAAATATTTTATTTACTGTTTTATTTTACAGAAATATACACAGTACTGTCAACAGTATTCTTCTACCAAAATATCTCCATTAAAGCAAACAATTGCAAAATCAATTTATTACAACTGCTCTAATCCTGTTGGTGTATGTAATAATAAATAATGAATAAATATATGAGAAAGAAGTATGTGAGTGAACAAGGTTTCAAACCAGCATTATATACAATACAATACTTCCTCATGAGTAAGTTACTGTCAACTGATTAATAGAATAATTAAATACAGGAAACTACTCACCCTATCTGGATTGGCCAAAGTGTCTTCTGCCATATCAACTTTTGTCAACACCACAATTGTTCTTTTACCCTGTGGATCAACTTGTGAAACCAAATCAGTTACATTACTTCTTTCTGCATCAATAGAACCATCTTGGATGCAGAGTATAATTGCATTTGGATTGGACATATACAACTGGGTCATACTCTGTATAGATTCACGGGTATCTGCAGCCATATCCACAGTAACCGTCTGTTAAAATAAATGAGCATCAGTCAAAGCTGAACAAAGAAATATATAATATTGGGATACAATACCAAATTATCCATGTATATTAATCTAATCCAATATATTTAACACTAGTCATATAAAACACAATCTTCCAACCTCCAAGGTGTCATATTCATCTCTGCAAATTACAGAAGTTAAATAGTGACTGATTGTGCAGTCAGTTGACATAACTTACTAGGATGAATCAGATATAAACGGGATTTATTTTCCTTTCCATCTAAGATAGCTCCTCATATGTTTGGGTGGGTTCATTAGGAGTGGAGAGATTTGGTCATTTAATATTTACAACCATTTTGTCAGTAGTATTCATATGTCAGGAAACAAGTGCACCCCTCAACTGCGGAACATATAATCATAAAATTGGTTGCTTCTGAAGGAGTTCAAGAGATGGAAATTTTCCAGATATTGACTGCTCAGTCCAGGGACTCGTAGGTTTGCCTGGGATAAAGTATCAAATGAAGGGCAAGAATGAGTTGAAAATCAGAAACACAATCACCATCCTTGGACCAATGTTACAGATGAAAACATTTGTGGAGTTCGAGACATTGATGACATTTTTGGTGAGTGAATCCAAAGTTTCAGGACAGATTTCAATAAGTCATGAGAGCTTTCAAGCAATGATTACAAACCACTTAGAATTCAATGGAGTGTGTGCCTTTTGACTGCAGATCAGAAGTGGAAATGTTAGGAAGGCCTGCCAGAGGCTTACAGCAAATGTGAGGAAGAAGGTGATGCATTTATGATTCCGATTGCCATCTGCGATGAAACTTGTGTCCGCACTAGTGTTCAAACACGCCGGTATAGAGTGACGGAAGAAGGGGCAAGCAACGTCATTTAAAGCCAAGACAACTTTTGCTGGCAAGGTTCTTTCAATTGCTTTTTTTGATTAGCGAGGCATTTTACACACAAAATTTTTTATGAGAGAGAATGCAAATTACTAATTGAGGTGAACAGCTGCATATATAGATGAGGCCAGCCGATTCAAGAGGTTGTACAACTACATGCAAATATCAGGCCCCATACTGCATTGGTCTCAAAACTGGACCACGACCTTCCAGAACCCGACCTAACCTGTCTGTCCTCTCACACCATCTACAAAATAAACTGCACACTCTGCCCAGCCTTCTACATTGGTCAGACAAAGAGACCCCTCCCCGAACGAATTGCCAACCACCGTAGTACAGTAAAACTCCACAAAACCCAATTCCCCATAGCCGCCCATGCCCATAGCCACAACACCAACAACTTCAACCAGTGCTTCACACTGACCCCCCTCAAAGCCCTACCTCCCGATTCTTCAGAATCTGAACTCCATCTGTGGGAATTTCATTTCAGCATGTCCTACAGTCCAGGCAAAGGCCTGGACTCAACATCCTATACCTCTTTATCTTCAACCTTCCCCCTCCCCCCATAGCACCTATAACAGCACAAGCTCATTGGAATTTGTATGAGTAATAAAACCTTCCATGTGCATACTGAGTGTGTGTGTGTAAGTTGTGTATACCTTGATATGTGTTTGAATGGTGGTTGTATTATGTATGAGTGTGTGTGTCAATATTTAAATATTGACACCCCATCAAGTCCTTGCCTCTTCCCAGACCCTCATTGAGAGAGAAAGTTGGTGACCTGGTGGGGTCAATTGTTTACGACCTAAGCTAGCAGCACAGCAAATTTTGACTGCTCAGTGGTTGGCTAGCCGATCACTGGAAATGTCTTCTGACTTTCTGATGAAGGTGGCGGTGCCTTCGAAAATTCAAGTACTCTAAACCTCACAAGGTGTCTACCATCTATGAACCTCAGGTAAGTCACCTACTTTCTATGTCTCTGTCCTTTCCCTATTATATTTTATATATTATATATATAAAACAATTATGACAATTAATTATCCAAATTAGAGTAGGGCTAAAGGCATATCATATCAACTAGACAAAGTAATATCCAAATAATAGATAATTAAGTGATAAAATTTGGCTTTATTGTTAATTATTAGGCTACTTTGTCTAATTAGTATACTTTTAAGACTGACATATTACATATTTTCTACATAAAGATTACATACACTGATAATACCAGGTAGATCAACCAAAACCATTCTTTGCAGACCTGGACCTTTGACTGACATTGAAATAACATCATTACTAACAGTTTTCCCACCACGAACACTGTTTTTCATGCGAATCTCTACCTGAAAAATATCAAATGAGCCACCATATAAACAAATAATGACAGAGTTAATTTTCACTAGATTTTAATAGTATGAAAACAATACAGTTAAAATATATAATATCAAATGCATAATGTCTTTGGGCAGTTAGAGGCACAAGTTCACTCTCAAAATAAATGTATTCACATAAACTCACATGAAATTGCTATTACATATAAAATATTTGAGCCTGACATTACACACACTTCCCTACTAGAAAAACTAATAAATGAACTGACATCCATTTAAATTGTAATAGATAATTTCTAAATTAAGAATTCAATACCTTTTGTATCTTAAGGTAACATGATAATTTAATATTCCAGGAGAATTACTGTTTCAGTTAAGTTACCACCAGTCATCATCCTGGTTAAATTGAAGGTCAAATTGGTGTAGGCCATGGTGTGCACATCGAGGGCCAGTTAAGTAGTGTTGACTAAGATATTAGTGTGGAATTAATATATTCTCCGTATACTCAGCTATTATGAAATATACCAAAAGAGCTTTACAGTATAAGGAATATTTTGGAAATTCCTTTCATTGAATGTGTGTCACTATAACACTAGGCTACAATGATTTGTATAATACCATATTTATATGATTAATTACAGTATAAATATGTTTAAAATACTAATTATTTATTGGTGATTTTCATATACCAGTTTGTAAATATTGATCTCAGAAGGAAAAAATAACTTATTCCATACCTCCTTTCGTAGCTCTGCCAGTTCCGATTCCTTTGTCAAATCAAACTCTCTAGCACTATCTCGGAATTGTGCTATATGATAGGGACCTTCACTCAGAGTAACTTTAACTGGTGCACGAGTCATCATCTCTCCAGATCCCCTAACAAGAAATTATATAATTAAATATATTACTGTAAAAATTTAAAATAAAAATCATCTATTTTACTATATATTGTAATTCCCGGCAAATCTTAATGTTAGTAAACACTATTTGGACATTCTTTCTATAATGCTAATACAGATTAATGTATTCTAATTTAATTATAATTTCAAGCACATAGAAACATTTATATGGACTTTTTATTTCAATGGTAATGAATTCAACCTTTTTTCTCCAACAAAAACAAGTGAGTATGAGTTGTTATGAGGTACATAATCATTAGTGTGTGAAGGTTTCCCCAGTGAAATAAAATTCTCAGGTTTCAACCCAATGTTTGTGATAATATTTCAATGGCAAGCACTATAAACATTATCAGGAACTTTATGGTGTAACATGACATCAAAATGTTATCACATGGCTGAAAGCAGAGAATTATATTTATAATAGGTTTATTTTTTCCATAAAAAGTTACTTTCATCAATAGGTGAGTAAATTTTATGAACAATCCAAGTTATATTTTGTTCCAAATAACAAATAAATTGAATAGTAATCCTGCAACATTTCTTCCAAAGATGTTTTATAACCTCTTTATGATTGACCAAATGCTGAGAAATGTATTCTGGTAGACTCAGAATAATAGAAAATCAACACAATTTAAAATATTAACAATTGCCTGAGGCCACTTCATAGAGCATGGAAAGTTTTGTGGATAACACTAATACAGTATTTATTTTTTGATAATTTTGAACTTAAGAGGAAATTTGGCCAAATTCTGATAAGAAGCAGAAGTGTGTGACCAATATCAATAAATAAAGAATGGATTACAGCACAGTAACTGTGACCCACTATATATCATTTAAGGTCACACATACTTTTAATTTATGAATAATTTATTCATAAATACAGTGGACCATCATTCATTTCTGGTACTTAATAAGATATTTGATGAGCAGTTGGAAGATTTCAATAATAGTGTTAAGAAAATGCAGGTAGAGTTGAGGGTTGATTTAGACAGAATGGCCGAGTTTCAAGGTCGGAAGTGTGAGGAATTGGAGAATAGGTTAAGTGGAGAATGTAATGAGAGGCATGTGCAACAAGAAGAAGGATTAGAGGAAAAACTGCAACAAGTTACAAATGGAATATTTGATGAGTTAAAATCTTCTGAAAGGTGTGTACAGGAAAATGTGGAGGAGAAGGTGAAGGTGGTAAAGAAGAGAGTTCAGAAGGTAGAAGTAGAGCGGTGTGTAGGTATGAATTGTGGTATCATAGAAAGGAACAAGACAGTAATTTTAGAGAAATCGTTAGAAAACTTAAATGACCAGTGGAAGGTAATTTCAGTAAATAACATGAATGTGACCCCAACGGGAGGAAATTTAAAGCGAAAAAAATGGCGAATTGTCAAACGTGGGTGTAAAGTTAAGAAAGTTGAAGTGGAGGTTAATCATATTGTTGAGAGGGATATAAGGTTGTTAAAATTAATTGATGTATTTGCAAATAAGTTTAAGAAAAAATTTAAATGTGTAGAGCATCAGATGAAAGCTGATAAGTGTGAAGGTAATGCGAACGCATTGAACAAGCAGGTTAAAGGACAGCTGATCATGTTTGTAAACAAAGATGAGTATGATGAAAACAGAGTAGGAAGAAATTTGTATGTGTTAAGGAATTGTCGTGGTTATAGATTTCCTTGGAACCCAGGTGGAAAAACCCAATGTGGTATTTTGGTAAATGGAAAAAAAAAGTGTTACATTAAATGCCAAAAATAGCTGTTCTGCCAGAGGCCAAATGACTTTGTAATAGATGTAAGAAACAGCTGATGGCAGATAAAAAAAATTATGTACTCCAAATGTAATTAGCTGTAAAAACCATGTGGTCAGTTGACTGTTTTCGACGTACATCAAAGAGCTGAATGTCAAACTAATAAATGTCATATGATAAATTAAAAACAGCTGTGAATGAGTAAAATTTTATGTAAACACATTGTAAAGAAACAGATGTTCTGTCAAAAACAGCTGATTGAAATTTAAATTGTGAAATGACAAAGATTCAGCCAACTGTCAATAGATGAAAATGTCAAGTGTTTAAATTGATTTACATTTACTTTAAGAAAGTCTCCCAAACAACACATCAGAGAAAATGTGTGGGGAAAAAAAAAATGCAAATGGAAAAATTGTTTGGAAAAATAAAATGTGTAATTAGAATTAAAGTTGGTTAATTGAGTGATTTGTAAATTTACTCAATGTTTGCTCTTATGAAAGAATATGTTAAAGAAAATTGTAATTAGTTCTAAGTGAATTTTTGTAAATATTTTGTAATTTTGATTAAGGGCGTTGGTCATTCAGATTGTTTATGACTGTGGTTCAGTGAGTGTCATTAAAAAATTGTACAATTTTTTAAATTCATTGGGGGCGGGGATAATGTAACATGAAAAGTTATACTCAACAATGCAGGCCAGCTTGCGAGTTGCAATTGTTGAGGAACGACCAGTCCGGGCCAACAATGTAGTCTGGCGAGACTTTAGGGAGTCATCATGGGGTAATGGAAGCAGTAGGTTATAACTGGGTTTGCTGTAAATTAATTGACTCTGAACAGTAGTAAAATACACAGTCCCATTTCACACAATAAATTATGCATTAAATCCTCTAAGCTTAGAAGGGCATACAATTTAATGAAATAGAAAGTACAATACTAATGGTTCGTTCAAATAAACTGTATTGGAAATAACATCTTACCTCAATTCAGCTACAAATGCAGTCAGAGTTATGTCAAATTATGGTAACACAAAAGTTGCACAACTGTTATATATGCCATATTTCCATTCACTTAATATCATATCAAATTGTATTTTGAGGTAACTCCACAGTCATTTAGCCCAAAAGCATGTTATTACGATAATGTGTTAAGTAAATTATTGAACTTCATGCTGAGAACTATGATGGAAAATAGGTATACTAACTCTCTCTGGTCAATACATTTACTCACTTATGGTATTTGAAATAAATAATTATGATAAAATTTTGTATTAACTCAGATATGCATTTCTGTTGGTTGCACTAAGAAGGTCAAATGTTTTAAGAGGCTTCCAGATAACATAAAAGAATTCAAAATTTAACTTAAAAAATTAATAAACTTGTAATCTTGGTACTTAGGAGTAAATAATTAATGTAAAATATTGGTATACTTTCAAAACTGAAGTACTTTTGAGTGGTGATAATTATTTTGATTTCATAATTTAAAATTTAATTTTCATCGCTGATAAAAAAGAAATTAGCAAGCTAGTTATCTCATTATAAATTATTCTTGTATTAATCAAGTTATTTGTTAATTGGATACAGGAACAAACTAATGAAAACAGTATGGTTCTTTCCACATCCTTGAATCTTTACACAATGAAAAAAGAAGTTTATGTAATCTGTAATTAAAAAATAAGAATATTTCCCTTATGACTCAGTGGAACTAAAAGTTTACTTTTTTTAATTCAGGTTAGATAAAGAAAAGATAATGGGATGCCAGGAGGGGGAATGTTAGCTTTATAAATTTTAAAATTATTTAATTTATTCAGAACTTAGATAGTTGCTTATATAATTATTTGGATTAAATAATATTGCAATTAAAAGAAGGGTATCTGATGAAAACAATATAAAAAATACTTTGAAAGATAGAATAAAATTGTTGCCTGTAATATCAAATGGAGATTTTTATTATCCTTTTTCAGATACATGTATAAAATTTATAAACAATATAAATATGAAATACTGACATACCTGGGAAAAATTCTAGCTTGTGCAATCATTTCTAGTACAGAAGTCTTTCCAGAGCTTTGATCACCAACAACAACCACTCGTGGCAGATGATCATGGGTATTGTAACTAGAGTCATATCCACTAAGCTCATCCAAAACTTCCGAATACATGTCAATCAGAGACTTCTGTTACAACAGAAAGAACTATGATAAGCTTAGTTTGTTTACAGGTATGGTGCATCTGAAAGTTGGTAGTGAATCTAATCCCTGATAAATTCCACTTTTTTAAACTGAAAATGGTTTACATCCATATAAAAAGAATGTTATCACAAGTTTTAAGGAATGGTGGGGCAGTTGGTTAAAGCATCTACTTACAAAACCTATATAAAATTAATTATTTAAATTAAACAGACATTCTTAAAATAAACATCAAACAGTCAACAAGTCAGGATGTTTTATATTATTAAACAAATAATATAAATGTTTCTTCCACAATTTTGAGACTTCTGACAAATAATTTCATTTGAAGTTTAATTTGAATGGATTGAACTTTCTGATTTTTTGGTAGTTTGATGTTATTTTTTTAACATAAAAATTATTTTTAAAAAATTGCAGGGGAGTAAGCTTTTAGTAGTTCACATTTTGTAAGCAGCATGAGCACACAGTATATTCAGGTAATCCACAAAATTGAAGAGCTTCCTCCAGTCCTGCATGGTGACAATGAAACTCAATTTATGGTTCTTTAGCCTTTTCATATCTATTACATATACAGTGTGTAAGCATACACAAACAGAGACAAGACTCAAGCTAACAAAATTAGTTACAGTGAAAACAAACAAAAAACTTACGAATTAACAACACCATGACCTGAATCTTTACCAAAATAAGAACTGTTTTACTTCTTAAAATTATTCATGACTCAAAAAGGCACTATTTGTGTTATCTGTTTAATTCCTAGTTTTGGTTTTCTCTAGTCATGGTGAAATAGTCATTAAATTTTCATTTGTCATATTATACATCTCATAATCCATATATATATATATATATATATATATGGGATAAGTGACGAAGTCACGCATTTGATAATTGTATAGAAAGAAAGATAGAAATATTTGGGATAAAGGCAGGAAATTCGCTCTTTAAATCATATGTACGGCATGGAATCATGCACAAGGAAATACATGTCAAGCGTAGAAGGGAATGGAAGAAGGAAGAAAGACTGAAAAAATTCGATGTGACCAGGACTCGAACCTGGGTGCACGAAACAACAGTGCATCACCCCTAGAGCCGGGGTGTGCGTCTATCCACTCCGCCACCACATTGAGTACGACCAACCGAACATTTTCAGTCTATATATATTAGGTTTTCAAGTTAGGATGGATAGAGAAGAGGGATAGAAGAATTAGGAGCATCCGTTAAGGATAAATTAAATATATATGGGATAAGTGACGAAGTCACGCATTTGATAATTGTATAGAAAGAAAGATAGAAATATTTGGGATAAAGGCAGGAAATTCGCTCTTTAAATCATACATATACAGACACTGAGTGGCCAAATTATTATGACTACACCCCCTCAATTCAATGTTGGGCCGCCTTTTGCTTTTAATACTGCTCGAATTTTTGTGGGCATGGATTCTATGAGATGTTGGTAGGTGATAGGAGGAATTTGAGACCATATCTGATGAACTGTATTTTCCAATTCCTTACAATTAATAGTACTGTATCCAGCTGCCTGATGACCCATTCAATCTCATTCCACAAATTCTCAATTTTATCGAGATCTGATGATTATGCAGATCAACGAAGCAAGGTATAGTCTCCGTCAGGCTCTTCAAACCATAAGAGGAAGGTGGCAGCTTTTTGACAAGGGGCATTGTCGTGCTGGAATTATCCATCCCTGGCATAGTACCCCCATTAACATAACAGAATGTACCTGATAATACTTTCTGGATAGCATATGTGTTTCCTTTAGGTCATGTAACGTGGCTCTTGTACCACTTATCCTGTGTTTCTTTCAGACTCCAAGCAGTGCAGCAATATATTCAAATAATTGCACCTCAACCACACACACCTTTTCATTGAATGCTGAGAAAAAATTGATGACAATGAATGTGTTGCACATGATGTGGCATTTGTCAGATATATTTCTCTTTCTGAACAATTTGTTCCAACCTCTTTATTTGTGGCATTCGCTTTGCAACTATTAATAAAAAGCTTCTTTTTGAGGCTATAATAGGGTCATTAACACCTCAAGCAACATTTTGGAGGCAGGGTCTGGGCTTGCCTACCAACTCCACCCCGTAAGACTGATGCTAAGATATCAAAATATCTAGATTGCCATCATTCATGGCATCATTCCATCATTCACACTTAGTAATACTGATAGTCTGAATTTCCATGTAGGCTTTGGGATTCTTGCATATACTACAAGCAGAAATTTCACTGATATATGCATCAGGAATGATGTCAGGTTAATTAAAACAATTAATAAGGAAAGGAAAGAGGGATAGAAGTAGTGACTTACCTGAGGTTCACAGATGGCCTATTGCTGGAAATGTCTTCCTATCTTTCTGATGAAGGGGGCGGTGCTTTCGAAATATTAAAAAGAACTCCAAACTTTACAAGGTGCCTGACATGTGTAAATCTCTTTTTCCTTTCTTTATTAATTATATATATACTGTATTATTAAAATATTATGTATGATATACAGGAAAAATATATATTGTTCCCTCATACAATATATGCAATAATGCTATTTTATAAAATTATAAATCATGTGAACTCTAATTAGTTTAATTTCAGTTTCTTACAAATTTGCTTTGAAGTTCAAATAATGAATAGTGTTAAAAATAGTAGTAAGAAAGCAAAGAATACATAATATCTATAGTTTTATAATTTAATATTGTATAATAGTAGTTCTTCAAAACAACAATTACATCCTGTATTATTTTTTAAAGAAATGCAAATGAAAGGTATTCTTAAATTGATGCAATAAGTAATCTTATCTTGTGATTGCATCAAAATGTAAAATATTCAAATTGATGCGCTATGGCAATCGAAACCTGGCTACCTTGCTCTACTTTCCACATCCCCCATTTCCATCCCTTTCAATATATTTACACAATGAAGGAAATGACATTTTCAAAACAATTAGTAAGGATAGATAAGAGAGATATAAAGTTGGCGGCTTCCATGAAATACAAAGCTAGCATACTACATCGAAGGCGCTACAGCCCATTTAGGGCCTGGGCCTACCGGGGCAACTGGGACTGTCATCTTGCATGACACATTCCAAATTTGGAGTGACAAAATAAGCTAGGTGTCAAAAAAGCAATGAAATTAATAAAAGTTTATTCATTTCAAACAAAATTAGGCTAGTAATAACCTATGGATGTGAAACGTGGACATTAACAAGAAGTGATGAGCAGCAGCTTAGAATATTTGAACACAGGATTATACAGGGTAGTTCAGGATAATAATGGTTCTGGGAGATATAGAACGAATGCTGAACTGGATTACCTCATACAAGAAGCTAACATTGTGTGAATGATAAAAATAAGAAGAACAACAAAAAAGGTTTTTCAAGGGAGGCCAACTGGAAGAAGACAGAGAGGAAGGCCATGAAAGTGCTAGATGGATGATGTGGAAGAGAACATAAAATCACTCAGAGCTAGAGGATGGTTGAGAATCGTGCTGGAGAGGACAGAATGGAGGAAAATTGTTGAAGTTTATGTAATTGCTTTTATATACTAATTTTTTCGAACTTAACTGCAATTATTTAAATCAATTAAAGGTATATGCTGATTACAATTTAAACTGTTGCTAAAATTTAAAAGAAAAAAAAAACAGAATAAAAACACACACACACAATATGGGTTGACTTTTTCAAGTGGGTCCTGGCTGAAAATAACCAGTAGGTATTTTTCAGACTGGGTCCACCTGTGCAAAGTTTGGTTTCGCCGTAACATTTCCAGGCCATAACCATATCCAGACCCAAACCCTACAGATTTTCTGTAAGGGGTTGTATTAAGGATGAGGATTACAGAAATTAACTCATGAGTGACCACATGTTTATATATTTTGTTGATTTGAGGCAATAACCTCCCAGGATAAAAAAAGAAGGGAACAGAAAAGATATTTGTACCACTTAATGTGAAATTTACAGCAAAAATAACATCCTACTTCAACATGTTGAAATGATACTTTCAAGAATAGATCAATATTCATGCCTCAATTAATTCGTCTAAAAAAAGTACATCATAAGGTGTCCAGGCAAAAAGAAATTTAATATGAAAGACCATTATAAAATTATGGGCCCTGATAGTTAAATTCAATTTTGCTAATATTTAGGGCATTAAAAGAGTACATAGATGCATCTATTAATTCAACAAACACACAACAAGGTCTATGGATCTTTATGAAATGTGCACAATAAAATCTTAACAAATTAAGATTTGAGAAGATACATTCACTTTGGTCCACTTGCAGTCATACATTAATTTGTATTTGTAGGTGGTCTGTACTACGCAGTAACATAATAGTTTGGAAATGAAACCAAAATTATGACAAGTTTTGGAATTAAAATATTTTTCTTTTGAGGCCAACTTAGCTTCAAGGTGTTCTAGAATGTGGCACTCTTAATATATGGCTTGCATCCTTTTTTTAATGTGTGTCAATAAAAAGTTCAACTACAGCCGATTCTACACAAAAAACATCAAGCATAGTATGCTTTTACAAGCAGTTACTTTTTATAATAAATAAATAATTTTGGCAACAAAACATAAAAACCACATACCCAAGCAAATCGGCCAGAAGCCAAGTACCCCTGCAAGAAATGGAAAATAAAATTTTAGAAACTAAAGATATTAACAATGTCCAGTATAAATTTAATTTACGTAGATGTCTTATATGCACTGTTTAATATTGGCCATACTGATATCAATACAGTAAATTGAAGGAATCTTTGGTTCAGAGTTATATTTACATCCAGCCATGAGTCAAAATAGTTGTTTCTTTTAAACAGAAAATATATGGTTATTTTCCAAACATGGATTCTTCGCAGTTAGCAGCTAACTGTCATGCCATTCAGACATTTTGTCCTGAAAAAGGGGCCTCAGACGTTAGATTTGCCATTTTATTGCTTTCCATCCCGGCAACATTAATCAGGTTCTCTCTACACCTCACCAAATGAGTTAATTATATATTTATATAAATAAATGAATGATATATTGGACATGTAACAAAGTTGAACAATGGATAATTACATAGTAAGAAAGCTAGAAATATTCAGGAAATTCACTTTTAAGTGAAGACAAGACACTTCAAAGAAATACATATGATATGCATAGAAATGCATGGAAGAAGAAAGAAAGACTAAAAATATTCGATACAGCCAGGACCTGGATACACAAAATCAGCTGTGTAACGGCCACTAGAGCCGTGGTGAGAGGTTAGCCATTCCACCACCACATTGAGTACGACTAACCAAATGTTCCCAGTCTTTATGTATTAGGTTTTAAAGGTAGGATGGACAGAGAAGAGGGATAGAAGAGTTTGGATCATCTATTAAGGATAAATTACAAATGAATGATATATCAGTATACACACGTATCAAGGTTAATTAAAACAATTTAATAAGAACAGGAAAGAGACAGGAAGTTGGTGACTTACTGAAGTTCACATATAGCAGACACCAGGTAGAGTTGAATTTTCAGACACACCGCCTCTTTATCAGAAGGTTAGAAAAACATTTCCTGAATGTGGTGATGGAAAAGATGCACGTCATGGCTCTAGTGCTGATTTTGTGTATGCAGGTTCGAGTCCTGGCCACATCAAGCATAGTATAATGAAAGGAACAGTAAGACAAGACCAGTAAATAGCTTGAATTGGATAGAAAAGAGAGACAGCCTTACCTTAAATAGATAATAGGTGTTGACTTACAGGGAAAAAAGAATTTATAAAAATCTAAACTTCCTTTTTCAGACTAAAAGTGTCTGAATGGCGTGGTAGCCAACCACTCTTCACTGGCACAATTCTACCAATGGGTTTTCCAGCAACAGATAAATAACCTTGAATTTATAAGTTTGATTATGTTTTTTAAGGAGGCACATTTTAATGTGAGGGACTGTACCATAGCACTTTGAGTACAAGGAAAACTGCATGTCAAACACAAGCACAACTTCCAAGAGGCATTTTCAGTAACGTGAGGTCTGGTATTGTCAGAATTGTTCTAGTTGAACTATTGTTCTTAACAATCATGTATTTGCCTGATGGCAATAGTGAGGTAGGAGTCACATGTTTCAAAATCAATATATCAGTGTTTCCTACTGAACAGAAATGGAGCACCTCTGATAAAAATGACAAAAGTAGAAAATATTTGTATCCTATATGGGTGCTGCAAATAAACTCTTCTATCCCTCTTTTCTAACCATCCCAACTTAATTAACCTAATTACTATCACTAGACTGGCAACCATAGTCTAAATGATGAAGGCATTCTGCAGCTACAGCGGAGACTCTGTGATGATCTGGGTTTGATTCTCAGTGGTGTCGAATATTTTCAGTCTCTCATTTATCTATTCCTCTCTATGCATTACATATGCCTTTCTCTGAGCATAATTCTATGCTAAGCACATGGCTTAAACCTAAGTTCCTGATTTCTATCCTTACTATCCATATATCCACTGTGTGTGACCACATCATTTTTAAAACATTAATTTGTTATCTATCTACCTATCAGAAAGTAACATTGCCAGGCTACTTAAAAAAATTAATAAAGACAGAAGAGAGAGATATAAAAATGGTGGCTTATCTGAAGTGTACAGATGTTGCACCATGTTGAGTGTGGAGTTCTTATATTTTTGGAGGCATCGCCCCTTCATCAAATGTTGTATTTACTTCTTAGACTGATCTGAACTCTTTTTCCAGCTACTCTTCACTTGACACAATTCTACTAATGCTTTTTCCAGCAAAAAATAAATAACCCTGAATTTATATGTTTGATTTTGTTTTTTAAGATTACTTTTAGGTAGTGGAGTGTAGTTAGGGAAACACTGGAATAAAAATGGGTGTTAGATTGGGAAGGGATATTTTGACGAAATTTTATGAATTTTGTTACTTGGAAAGCGTAATAACTAGGGATGGTAGAAGTATAGTAGACATAAAGAGTAGGTTAGCACAGGTAAGGAAGGCTTTCACGAAAAAGAGGAATTTACTTACGGGTAGTATAAGTGTGAATATTAGAAAGTTGTTGCTAAAAATGTTCATATGGAGCGTGGTTTTATATGGGTGTGAAACATGGACGATAGGAGCTGCAGAAAGAAAAGAATAGAAGCCTTTGAAATGTGGTGCTATAGGTGAATGCTGAAAATCAGTTGGGTGGATAGAATCACTAACGAGGAAGTTCCAAACAGAATAGGGGAAAAGCGAACAATATGGAGGACGCTGACTACGAGAAGGGATAAATAAATAGGCCACCTATTAAGACACAAGGGTCTTGTAAAATTAGCATTAGAGGGAAGTGTGTAGGGTAAGAACAGAAGACGCCAAGGATGGCATACGCTAAGCATATTAGGGAGGATGAAGGTTGTGCTAGTTATGAGGAAATGAAAAGGCTTGTGCAAGATAGGTTAGTATGGAGGGTTGCATCTGACCAGTCTTACGACTGATACCACAACAAACAGACTTCTAAAAATTATCTATTTTCTTTACTGGGCTTCAATTGATCATTCGCTCTAACTTAGATTAGAATTCAACACACCTATGATCAATTTACGCAATCCGTCTTCACGTATTTCCTAGAATTAGGATGTGAGGATTGTGATTAGTGAATTGGTAGGGGAGTCTAGCTTAGGTTTACGGAATGGAGAAGTGTTAAGTCGGTCCTTGGACGTCGACTCGGATTAGCTCAGTTGGTAGAGCATGCAGCTGGATATCGCAAGGCACTGGGTTCGATTCCCTGGTCTGGTTTACATTTTTCCATTTTTGTCTCTGTTCTAAAAATTCATATTTCTCAGTTTTCAAAGATATAAAGGGGCTTATGCAAATATTGAAGCTTAAAAAAAGTTTATCCCTTGATTTCTCAAAATCATATTTTTTGCTGCCCTTCTCATTTGGACAGCAGTATTATAAATATAAGTAATATGATTTGTAAAATTAACGGCATTGTGCTTTTGCATGAAAACTTGAGTTCACAGTAAAGAATACTACCATTTTTAGGACTTTATCATTGATAGCCTCCCAAATATATATAAAAAATTAATCGCCGTAATGCACAACCATAGAACGACTGCACCAAATTAGATAATTCTTTTTTTGTTGTGTTTATTACTGTCGGAACTAGTTTTGTATAACAGAAATTTTTTTAAAAATCGTAGAAAAAAGTTGCAAAATATAATATGAAAATTTTTTATGAAAAAGCTACCTTATGTCTTTATGTTTGGATCTCCAACATAAATGTGTTTATGCTCAGAAACGGCTCAACGGATTTCAATGAAAGTTTCAGGGATTGAAAGAGGAATTTTAATTTAAAGTTTTGTGTGTGTGTGTCATTTCGATATCTTGCAGAGTTCAGAAGATATTAATGTAAATATTTATAAATCCTTTGAATTGCTCAACTGCGAGTTAATAGTCCTATTAGGTGTTCCTATACCATTCATCCCACTTACTGTGTTATTATAAGCATAATTTTGGCAGCATGAAATGGAGGGAGAGGGGGCAGGGGAGGAATAGAGAGGGAGAGAGAGGGGGAGGGGGAAGAGTGAGAAAATATTTTTAGTCCTGTTATTGTACCGGGAGTATTTTTGACTGTCAAGATACTGGAAATATATTTGAGGTTGCACTTAGACTAAGGAACCTGTTATGTGTAAGGAGCTAAACTTTAAGAGAGACATTACGTATTTAATAGAAAGATGCTATATTGTTTTTGAATGCCTCAGATGAAATAAAAAAGGATGAAATGACAGTAATGAAGATTATAATATTTAAAATATTTATCAATATGTGGAGTCTAAATTTGAAATACAATAAAGTTGGTAACAGTAACGTAAGTCATTAATTTGAGTGGAAAGAACATTATTTCTGCTAAAAAAAGTACAGGATAAAATTAAGAAATCATGTTTTTGAAAACTCCCAAGATAAATGAGACATTTTTTATAAATCTAACATTAAAAGCATGATAATGTTAAGGATGAGTATAAATGCACCTGAAATAAGGAAAACATACAATTAAAGAATATATTTATACAAGAAATTAGGAAAATATGTAGTTTAACTTGACAAAAATGTAAATAAGAAAATTATTTACTATCACATTAATTCTTTTAACAAAGATTATCTAATATAATGGAAAGTTTCTTAAAAGAAAACCTGTAAAGTAAATATTGTGTTTAAGCAATAATGTTCTGTTGCTTTGGGAATGTAACTAAAGCAACAATATAACACATATATAAGGCAGCACTTCAAAACAAATGACGAACAGTTACAACTAAATAGAAAAAATACATTGTAGAATAACAGTAGCCATTGACAAAATGGACATAATTTATCATTGAGTGTATTTTTATATATTTGGATGTAACATAATCAGAATTTGGTGTGACAATAAGTGCTTAGACAAAAAATTATATTTTTGACATAAATCAGCGATTGTTTGAATACACATACATTTTGTTGTTTATTTAGACAACTAAATAAGTATACGTCTATAACCTTACAATATGGAGGAATACTTCAGGCAATGAGTAAACTTGTGAACTATGTTGAGCTACTAGTTTGTAGTATTTATTCAATTCACTGTTATCATAATAATGTAACAGGGAAAAATGTCCTAGTTTAACAAAATTGATATGAGGATTAATTACAACATCTAAAATCATATCACTACATGAATAAAAGCAAATTATTAAGCCAACAATTACTATAAAGCAAAACTGTTATGGAAACAAATTCTTAAAGGATAAAGTGCTAACAGAAGTAAATAAATAGCCAAACATAATTAAATTTAAAAAATATTTCTATATGAATTTTTTATTTACTAAAAAATGAACAAACACTCAGAATATAATGTACAAATTACAATCCTGTTGTGGGAATTTTAATATTTGTCTTTTGTGTTACATATTAAGATGTGAAATTTAATTTATTCTCTTTTAGAAACATATTTCTAAGAACAGAAAAAACTGTATGATTACATTGACATCAGATGCTTTAGTCAATAAAAACTCCACAACGAAAAGTTGGTACTAATTTTCATAGAGTATAAACAATTAAGTATTATAACAAGTTTTGATGTTAGGAGATACATAAATTGAAAATACCTATAAAATAAATTTATAAACATGTCACATCAAAAATATATTTAGTAATATTATCGAATAAGACAATGTTTAACCTTTTCAATAACATTTGAACACAATTTTCAAATCTACACACCTTGATTTTTTTCCTCGAAGTAGATCGCATTCCATCCTTCAATAACATTTGTCTTCTCAGTTCTTTGTTTTCCCTCTCCAACCTTTCCAATTCTTTTTGGTAACGTAACTGTACCTGTATCAACTCATCTTGAAGGTGTTCCATTCTTTGTTCTGCTGTCTCTAAGAATTTTTACAACACAAATATTTTCAAAAAATTATAATATTCAGAAAACAACAGGTGAATTTAAAGAGTTGTCTTTAGTATTTTAAAATAATATAAACAACATACATAACTATATAAATTATGCTGGAACTGATGTAAATTGACATTTTCAGTATGGCTGAATTTAGCTACTAGATAAATTAATTACACGAATAAAACTTATAAGTGAAAAATTAAAGTTCCAAGTATTTATACACAATACGTTCTGTATGAGAAGCAGAAAATAACCAGCAGTCTGAGGAAAGAAAGTCCTTAGGGTTACTTTTTTTATATCTATATAAATAAAAGAGAATGTATGCATTCCTATACTATTCATCCAATTGCCATGAAAAAAGAAAACCAGCTGATGTTGGCCTTGCCCGGCTCTCGTAATGGAGTTGCCAATCTTTGGTTAGTAGTGGCAAAGCCACCATGAACCGATGCAAGGAATTTTGTGTGCAATGTTTGATTATTACTCATCATATTACAAAATTTATAGCAGATTATTTAATATTACAGCACTGAAAAGGAAAATCGTGCCTCTAGGAAGGAATACTTTGGCTTTTGGTGACTTTGTGGAAATAATAATAGAAGATTGATCAAAACAAGTTTACTTTTATTTTATAGTGTCATGCACCTAAGAAAATGAAATAGCATGTAAGAACAGGTTTTTATACCAATTATTACACAATGAAACACGATGGAATGAAATTCGACGACAGTACACTACATTGGACTTTGACCCAAAATTTTAGACCTTATCTGTCAAGACACCAAAATGATACAAAAGTTTTATATCACAGAAAATCCTGATATATGGTGTCCCTAGATGTGATTTATCCCTCTCAAAAAGCTACTTTTGGGTGTTTTTCATTTTGACGTAAAGTTTCCCATGCCTAATTCACCAAAGCATATTGTCTGTGACTTGTAGACACTCATGTAGATATACAAAGTACAAAACATGAATACCTCACCAGCTTTATTTATCCCAGCAGGATATCTTGAAAATAGTAAAAAAAAAAAACATCATAAATTAATTTCCAGCTGCCGCAATATTAAAACTCAAATGTAGTGTTAGGAAACGTTGACTTCTATGAATAGTCCAGTATCTCTTCTATAAATGCATATTTCGAACTGAAATTTTGCTGATTTCCATCTATGGCTTCATAGTACACCCTCTAAAAATTTCATATATGTGCGTCAGGAAATGACATTGTCATGTTAATTAAAACAATTAATAAGGAAAGGAAAGAGAGAGAGAGAGAGAAATTAGGAGATGTACCTCAGGTTCATAGATGGTAGACACCTTGTGAGGTTTGGAGTTCTTCAAATTTTCAGAGGCACCGTCCTCTTCATCAGAAAGTTAGGAAGACATTTACAGTGATCAGCTAGCCGACGACTCTTTCTCTCTCAGAAATTACCCTGCAGACCTCCTCCAAAAGCAAATAGCCTGTGCCCTCTTCACTTCCCAATTAGCCAGTCCCACCCCTAACCATCACACAGAACGTAGTCTTCCTCTAACCACTTCCTACTTCTCTAGACTACATAAACACAACTCTTTCTCTGCCTTGCCTACACTGGACTACAATCCAACCCTGACATGAAAAACATCCTCCTGACTATACTACCCACTTGTCCATGCCTTTAGGCACCCACCTAACCTCCACAATATGCTGGTCCAACCCTACAAACCCAACACTCCCAATTCACAACCCATGATTCACTGCAGACCATGTGGTAGAAACAGATGCCATGTCTGCCCAATAGTCCCACCTATCACGACCTTCCAGAACCCCAGCAACAGCACTACATACAAAATTAGGGAAAACATGACCTGTCTGTACTCTCACACCACCTACAAAATAAACTGCACACTCTGCCCAGCCTTTTACATTGGCCAGACAAAGAGACCCGAAGGGTTGCCAACCACCGCATTACAGTAAAACTCCACAAAACACAATTCCCCATAGCCACAATGCCAACAACTTCAATCGGTGCTTCACACTGACCCCCCTCAAAGTTCTACCTCCCGATTCTTCAGAAGCTGAACTCCATCTATGGGAACTTTCATTTCAGCATGTCCTACAGTCCAGACAAAGCCCTGGACTCAATATCCTATAGCTCTTTACCTTCACCTTGCCCCCTCTCCCCCCACAGCACCTATAACAGCACAAGCTCATTGGAATTTGTATGTGTAATAAACCTTGATGTATGTATACTGAGTGTGTATGCAAGTTGTGTATACCCTGATATTTGTTTGAGGGGTATTTGTATGTGTGTGGGTTAATATTTAAATATTGACACCTTTGAGGATGGATGTGTTTTAATGAGTGTGTGTCAAGATGGGGGTGTTAGTATGGATCTCCCAAACCCCCATAAAAGTCCTTGCCTCTTCCCAGACCCTCATTGAGAGAGAGAAAGTTGGTGACCTGGTGGGGTCAATTGTTTATGTCCTAAGCTAGCAGCGCAGCAAATTTTGGCTGCTCAGTCATTGGCTAGCCAATCACTGGAAATGTCTTCCAAACTTTCTCTGAAAATTCAAGAACTCCAAACCTCACAAGGTGTTTACTATCTATGAACCGCAGGTAAGTCACCTACTTTCTATCTCTTTCCTTTCCTTATTAATTATATATATATATATGAGATAGGAAATGACATTGTCATGTTTAAAACAATTAATGGGGAAAGGACAGAGAGATAGAAAGAAGATGACTTACCTGAGGTTCATAGATGGTAGACACCTTGTGAGTTTTGGAGAACTTGAATTTTCGGAGGCACCGCCCCCTTCATCAGAAGGTTAGGAAGACATTTCCAGTGATCGGCTAGCCGACGACTCACTGGAAATGTCTTCCTAACCTTCTGATGAAGGGGGCGGTGCCTCCGAAAATTCAAGTTCTCCAAAACTCACAAGGTGTCTACCATCTATGAACCTCAGGTAAGTCATCTTCTTTCTATCTCTCTGTCCTTTCCCCATTATATATATATATATATATATATATATATATATATATATATATAAATTAATGATTGAAAGGTGACGTCGTCACACACATAGTATATTTGGATAAGGACAGAAAATGTGGGAGAAAGTTGGGAAAATTCGCTTTAGTCACAAGCTCGGCATAGAAATATGCTCAGAGAAAGCTGTGTGGTCAGCGTGTATATATATATAATGCAGTAGGCAGGACATCTTATCATACACATTATTTTATCATTATAATAAGAATAGTTCGTTACACTTCAAATTCACAATTATTTTAACTGTATAAGAAGCAAAAACTAAGTCTTGTGGTGGTAAAAAGTATACAAAACTATTTATTGTTCAAAGTAACTGTAGAATAAATGTTTAACAAAACAATTTTAGCCTTCAGAATCATTTAGTTTCAAACTCACCCCGTTTTCTCTGGTGACTGCCATACCTTTCAGAATCTGAAGCAGCATTCAGACTGAGATCAGGTTTAGCTTCTAAAAGGAAATTAAGACATATTGTAACAAACTTAAATTATAATTCATACATGAATTGCATATTTTCTACGAAATATTCACATGAAGTATCAAATTAAAAAAGAATAAGTAAAATAATATGTCATTTAATTAACTTTAATTTAAAAAGTAACCACAATAAATACAGAATCCAGAGACACTGTGCAGGAATTAGTCACAAATATCATAAAAAAGATCACTAGGAGCATTAATTACAAGAATTGTGGTATATTAGGCACAATAAATATTTAGGAAATTCAAATTTCACTATCATGATGGTGTTCACAATAGCATGGTAGAATAATTTATAGAATTTTATTCAATATAATTTTACAACTACAATTGCAATTAGAAAAGGATTAAGGATCAGATAAAACTTGTTTTATACATATTGTGATGATAGTATCAAATGTAAAATATAGTAACTGCAAAAAAGCCACTTTTGCAGCTTCTGATATCATAGAATCTTGTAAGCTAATAATAAATTTTACACTTCTGTTGAGTGCATGTAAAATTTAGGTTATGATTTTGACTGAACAAGAGCTGAAGTAAAATTTTCTTATGAAAATTGAGAAAATAATTGAGTTATAGTATTTGAGTCTCAATGACTTGCAAAAGGGGAAACAACTCACATTTACAAGTGAATTAAGTTAGCTATAGGATTGTTTTCACTCTGCAGCTCTGATTCATTCCTGTATTGTTGAAATGGCTATCTTAACTGTTCAGAAGTTTACCAAACTTTCCAATAGTTTCATCACTTCAAATACCCCTCTTCATTTTTTTATAAATTAATAAAAAATAATTCAAATTGTTTAAAAAATAAATCAAAACCTTTCAGAACAAAAACTGGTAGACTATCTCATTATGAGAAGGGTGCAAGATATCACATTAGATTGTAAACTATGACATTAAAAAAATATTATTTTTTCTTTTGCATGAAAGCATTAACCAATACTTTTAAAAGGTAGTCATTGTAACATTAATGGGGCATATGTCTAAATGATTCGTACATGAACCAGAAGCCATCCTCACTTCAATTTGTTCAAATTTTTTGCATATACTTCTTAATTGAATCATTTGTCTTGATAACTGTGTGTCTTTTTTGGTCACAATCCAGGTCACTTATTTCTGGATTGTTCCACTCAACAAGATCCATAGTGCAATATGTAATAAAACTATATGTTATATTTAACAGTACAAAAAATTTAAAATGAAATGTTGCGTATGAATTTTAGTAAGATGGGAATTTTAAACAACATGACAGTCTATACATACATAAAGCAATAAACAAATACTATGCAATTTTAATAAACTTCACATAAAAGCTTTTAATATAAGCTAGTATTGTAAAATTATTACATTTTGGCTCTACATACAATTTACAGAAAAGCTGAACTACTGCTTGTAGTAAAAAATTATTACATTAACATTAGTGACTATATCGAAGAAATTGAATAACAATTTTGGATAATAATGAATCAACAAATTCATCACAGTTACATACGCTTGAATAAATTCACAAAACGAAAACAGAAAAGTATCAACAAAAAATTGGCATTTACACACCTGCTAGCAACTTTCCTAGAAAAGCAGACAAGTTTTGGAGACCTGAGGACATCCAGATGATGGAAACATATAAGTTAAGCAACTAAAATAGTTCAGATAGTTATTTTTAAAAGTTAAAGCTCTTCCCACAAGTTCTTAAAAATTAAATTGGTAATATATCATTGCTTTAATGAAAGATAATAAGTTTACATTGATATGTAAAAACTTAATTTTAATTTTTGTTACAATAATACAATCAGTTACACATTATACAAAAGAAATATTTGAAAAAAATCATTTTACATCAGTTCCCATAAAGCTGTTTCACTTACAGTTTGATGAAGTAGATACTGTAATAAATAAATTTAACAATTCTAAAACATATTTTAAAATATTCATGCAACATACAAAACCAAATAGTAAACCATTTTTCATTTTAAGTAATTTATTATTACTTTAACAGGCTCAAAACTATAAATGAAATTCAATTAATGTTTAATTACCAATTTCTCTTGCCTATTGACTATGAATAATAATGAATATTGTTAAGTTTGATGATCACCCCGATTAATAAAATTGGACAACAAATTGTAGTGGAATGAAATAATGAAACCTGAGATATTTATCAGTATATTAACTTGGCTTTTTGTACAGACTCAGCACTGATTTCAAATCCTGCTCTACAGATTATTCTACTGTTAAAAAATATGGGTTAATATTCACCTTCCTTCTCTTGAATCTGAACTTAAATTTCCTAATATTCAACTCCGGTTTCCCAATTTGTTTATTATGTATTACTCCATTATTTATTTTCTAATACTACAAATCAGACTGTGAGTTACGGTTCCGAAATACAGAATAAATAGCTGAAGTACCACAATATACTGCATCAGCTACATTAAATGCAGTGAATGATATATTATTTAAAGATTTAAGTGAATGGTAGCCCAATTAAATATTTAATTAATTAGGATTATAACAGAAGTAAATTTGAAATAGTATGAAAATAGTAACAACAGCAATGAGTGAGCAATGAATTTTATTTTGAAACAAGGTGGGTGCACAACCTTCCCAGCTGAATATTTATATTAGCCAGGAAAATAGTTATTTATTGGTCAGTTAGTTTACTGTTACTTAATTTTTATGTAAATATATAATCCATTTAATTTTTCTTTTGATGCTTTAAGATAGATTTTACAGGACTAAAAAAGGTTGTTTTTACAATGCCTCTTGTGGAGCTATGAGTGAGCTGGTCTGAGAAGTCACACTCAGTAGAGAAACGGTTTCCTATTGCAATCCTACATATATATAAACAGAAATTAATGGTTATCAACTTACTGGAAGCCATACTGCTCCCCTCGTAATCCTGTTGAGATCCAGCTTCTTGCCTTTCGGCAGCTTCAATGGCATCTTCAAGTCGCTGATTGAACCATTCTCGAAAATTGTGTATCTTCTTTTCCCCAAGTTCAATTATGCGAGGGTCTGTAAATTTTGTAACACTAACAACTACAATCAGCAAGCATAGTCAGAAAAATAGCCAAATCCAATATTCATTGCTACATAGCAATCTTCTGTTTTAATAAATTACAGACTGTCATACCAACATCTACTGTGAAATTTTCAATATATAATTATTAGAAGCGGCTAAATATTACAGCACATCTATTATCTACAAAGCACAGTGTTTGATCAAATCTTAATAATAAATTGGGTAGGAAAAAGAGATAGAAAGAAGTCACTGACTTATCTTCAATTCATAGCATTCATTGACTGGCAGGGAAGTACTGAGCAGCGGGTCGCCATGCCATTCAGACACTGACTGAAGAAGGGAGTTTACATTCAAATATTCACATTTTCAAACTTTCCTGTCAGTCAATGCATACTATCAATTTAAAGATAGTCAATGAGTGTTTTCTGTCTGTTTCCTAAGGATATGACATTGTCAGAATCATTAACACAATTGATAAAGGCAGACAAGAGAGAAAGAAAGGTGTTGGCTTACCTGAAGTTGAAAATTGAGCCACCCCCTTTTATCAGGGGAGGAGGAAATGCATTTCGAGTGACAGCCAGTAGTAGACTGTGCTGTTGCTAGTAAACAATAAACCTAACCAACTTTCTCTTTTAAGAAATGTCAGGACAGGGGCAATAATTTGATGGGACATGTACAAAACAACCTTACATTCTTATACATCTACATGTGTGTGCCCTTACACAAACATGAAATAATACATGAGCATAATTTCACATATATTCATATACACTCACATCCCCAAATTAACTCATTCATAGATACATCCACATATTAACACTAACATATTTATGGGTTCACTTGTCCTCTTACAACTATGGGTGGTCAGTGGATGGGTGTCGCTATCTAGAGGGATGTTGTGTGCAGCACTTTATGTGAACTGCACAATGTGTTAGAAGGAAAGTTTCTGTAGATGGAGTTCAGCCTCAGAAGAATTGGGAGTAGGACTTTGTATATGTTCTATCAAGGAATGCGTTGAAGATTCTATTAGAGAAACAGGCTGTCTAAGTGGAGCAAATGCATCCCCTAAGGGATAGTGTTTGGTGTGTTCCAGATGACAACTGGTAAAGTGCAGGAATTGTAGGGTGTGAGATGGTTTAATGTGGACTGTGAGATGGTGATTAAGCCAGAATTAAGGTGTATGTCAATATCCAGAAAGGTGATTTTGGTGGGGCAGTAATTCAAAGTGAACTGAACATGGAAGTTTGTTTTTCGGTCATATAGAAAATTTGAAAGGGCACCTGTTCTGTGGATCCATAGAATGCAAATATCTATGAAGTGGAATCAGTTTAAGAGGAATGAAATTCAAATGTGGTTCCAGTTGACCCATGAAGAGGTTGGCATAGGAGAGAAACATCCAGGTACCAATAGCAGTGCCACTTCCTTGGTAATAATTATTGTTTTGGAAGGAGAAATAAGTTTTGGCAAGGACAAACTAGGTGAGGGTAATTAAAAAGTTATTGGTATGGAAGTAAATTAGTGGCCTGTGATACAAGAAATATTCAAGTGTAATAGACCACTGGCATGGGGGAGGTTTGTGTAAAGAGAGAGAATAAGTAACAAGTAGTGTGTAAGCTGGAAGTGGAGGAAGAAATGGTTGGTGTAATGATAAAGGAATTGGTTGAAGAGAATCATCCACCAAATCAGAAATCAGTGGAGAGGGGGGGGGGGGGCAGGGAGTTAGTTGCCGTCAGGTTGGTGGATTTTTGCAAGTAGATAGATGGTTGTTTGTCTTAGATTTTTAGGATTGTGGAGTTCGATAGAAGACTCCATTAGACAGTTTAATAAAAATCTTAGCAAAATAAATTTATAAACTAATAAAATTAATAATAATAATGTAATAAAAATTGTGTATGAATATCTAAACAGTTCATTACTTACCTAACTCTATTGAGTCTACAGCTTTATCTTTAATGCTAACTAAGGAAGTTCGAAAATTATTCCACTGATCAGTATTTGGCATAAAACTGTTAAGCCAACTCATATCAGGGAGGGAATCTTTCCATTTTTCATATGTCTACAAGAAATTAGAAAGTTCATCAGTCCAGTTTAATACAAATAAAAACAAGAACAAGCATTATATAAAATAAATCGTTCACTATTATATTACAAATTGTTTGTCACCACTCAAGAAGCTTTTGTTCTTTTTGGACATATTCATCTTACAATTTGAAGTTTACTCTAAACTGTTTATCCACAGTATCTGAAGAAATCTGCAAAAAATGATAATTGCCTACTTGATTTGATTCTAATACCTTTTATCATTTTAGAGAACTATTTTCACCATCAGTCACACTGCTTTCCACCCACCTGGTCACAATAAATGTTATTTCCCTAACATTCTAATACCCAACAAATTAGCATGTTTCTCAAATTACAAATCTTATATTTTAATTACCATTTCATTTTACCTTGTCAATTTGTGCTGACCATATTTCAGGGAATGGTTTGGATTTATGGTTATGTTAATAATGTAACTTTATGCAGAACTTTCTGGCAAAAATGTATCAAGCATCAGTTTTCTTCCTCCAATTTAGAATGATCATCAAATCCAGAGATGATGCTGATTATAGAGTAGTTCCATGCAAAAGTAACTACATATATGCAGTTCAGGTTATCGAGGAAATGGATAAAAATGTTTAACCAATTAAAATAAATAATATTTATGAACCTGAACCAAATTAATAGTTACAAATTCTTATTCTATCTGCAGTCATTTTGGTGTCCACTGCACTAGTACTAATTTGTTTCAGTTAAAGAGAGGAAATTTTTCATCTGAATGTTTTGAAAAGGGGATCACCCTCATGTAGCCTGTAACCCAAAAAAAATTCATTAAAACAGAATTACCTTATTCAAAGTAACACCACCACCAACTGCACCTCCTAGGAGAAGGTACCGAATTTTTAAGACACCACGGAGTAATTGACCAATAAACATTGCAGCACCTCTCGATGGTACAGCAATTAATCGTGGTGAAGATAGTAACAGAGGTTGTGATCTGCCATGATGAGGATTAAATGAACTTCTTCCACATAAGTGAGCTATTCCACGCGTTAAATGTGGAACAGCTCCTCCACTACATCTGAGCAGAACTGTTTTACGATGGATGTATTTTGGATTAATAGCATTCTGTCCACTTTTAACAACAAGCAAGACAGTGTTGGGCCTGAAAATAAACACAAACACATTAATTGAATAGTTCGTAAATTTCCTACATATAAATAGACACACAAACACTGATAAAGAGGGCAGTTGCCTCCAAAAATTGGAAGAAAACTCTGAATTAATCATGGAGTTTGCCAGCTGTAAACTTCAGTCAAGTCACCAGCTCTTTCCTGACTTACTCATCACTGGAAATGTCTTCCTAACTTTCTGATGGTGCCTCTGAAAATTGAAATAACTTCTAACCTTCCAAGGTGCCTGCCATCTGTGAACCACAGGTAATTCACCTACTTTCTATCTCTTTCCTGTCCTTAATAATTGTTTTAATAAACCTGACAATGCCATTTCATATATATATATATATATATATAAATCAGAATAAATTAATGAATGGTAAAACAAGTAGAAGAGTTTCTGATAAATAGAATTAAGAGGAATAAGAGTTCATGTTATGGTTAAGCTTGTCCACATAGGGGAAATATAGTGAGGGATGAACTTCAGAGTTTTGGCTGAGGAACACTTCAACATCCTCCATACAGCTTTCAATCTTCCTTATTTTTAGGCTACCTGAGGAAAGCCATTCACGGACATCAGTTTCACTCCTATGAGTAAGTGCAAGATTAGGTGAGGTTGTGGATACATCAGTGGCAACTTTTTTTCTACATCTCTCAGTGTGGTAAATGTTTTATCACTCTGGTGATTACTTATAAATAAAACAAAGACCAGACTTACTTTGTAGTGAAAGTTCTTTTTGTTGGCTAGCCGATCACTGGAAATGTCTTCCTAACTTTCTGATGAAGGGAGGACGCCTCCGAAAATTTAAGAATTGCAAACCTCACAACGACTTTTTTATTATTTTCCTATCCAATTTATTAATCAGGATTTCCCAAACTGTGTTCCGCAAACATTTGGAGTGATTCTCTCTATACTATGGATTATAATAACACTTAATTAGTTCGTATGATGAAAACTCAGTTTGCATCCGACGGGTGAAAATCGAATCACATTGTTGGTAACTGTACAATAGGAAACATGGGTAACAATGAACAAGTGTAGACGTGTTCCGTTAACCAGAATCCTGTACGAGTGAGATAGAGATTGCCATTGTCGAGAATTATACAATTAATATTTTATTTAACTTGACAATGAGCAAGCAGCTTTGACACACAAAAAAAATGAGCCAATCTTATACAACTTTGTCTGTGAATTTTAATTCAATAGCACATAATTGCAGTCTGTCAGAATCATCTAGTGCAGCGGTTGTCAATCGGAGGCCTACAGGAAAATTTTATTGGCCACTTCAATCAAAATTGTTGGAAAGCTATCCAGAGGAAAAGCACTATTATGACTTTTTGAACTTCGAAATAAGTTGTTGCTCTTCTTGAAGGCACAAAATAATTCGGGACAACATTTAGTTGAAGTTTCACAAAATCCTTCATGGTTGATTAAACTCACAAATCTGACTGATATTTTTAAAAAGTGCAATGAACAATGAACTTATCATTACTAGGACAAAGAATTATAAATTTTAATACAAGAAATAAAATTGGATCTTTTAATAAAAAAAAATAGAATATTAGAATTCATGAGTTGAATCTAACAATCTTAAAAGGCTCCTGCCATTAATGAATGAATTCAATTTTAAAGTAGATGAAGTCTCCAAAATGTTATTAGAACATCCATATAACTTGAAATCAACTTTTTTGCAATATTTTCTGAAAACTAGTAAGGATGGTTCCTGGGTTCAGAATCCTTTTTCTGTGACAGCTAAATCTGTAGGTTTAGGTGCAAGTGACTACGAAAATCTAATTGATTTAATCAGTGAAAGAAAAATACAATGATCAGTACTTATGTGATTTCTGGGCGAGTTTGTTAGAAGAGTGCCTCAATATTTCAAAACAAGCTATTATTGTTTTACTTCCATTTTCTACAAACTATTTATGTGAAGCTGGATTTTCTTATTATGCTACAGTGAAGTCAAAGTACAGAAAGGCTAGGTGCCTCATCAGATATTAGAATTCAATTTACAAATATTGTGCCTGATATCAACAAGATATGCAATTCAAGGGCCTAAAATCATCAAAGTCACTAAGTACTTTATTTATTTATATTACAGGTCAATATTTAAAAATAATTGTTTATCCTTTTATGACTAGGAATCATCTATCTTAAAAAATAAGCCAAGTGTTATGTTAGAATGTCTGATTTACCAAGTGTTTCTGGTTTATTCAAGGATCTCACATGTCAAGGCACCTTCATCTATTTTAGGTGTAAATATTGGGGTTGAAGACCTTGGGCATTCAGTAAGAGTAGTCTGCTGATCCCATGGGATCAGTTGGCCAACTGCCTCCTAAAACTTGTAGAGAAACTGACAAGGGAATGCTGCAACCCCACAGCAAACTAGTCTCCTGTCATTCAGAAGGGCATGAGACTAGTACCCAATAGCCCAACCTACCCAATGCAGGTTTTCTAGGGTTTTCCCTGCATCTCTTTTCAGTGAATCAATATGCAGACCATGTATCAGTCCAAATTTGGAATGTGTTGTATAATATGACAGGTCGCAGTTGACCTAGTTAGACCAAAGCCCTGAAAGGGCAAAATATGAAAAGTATATATGCTATATATTTTAGGAATGTTAAAAAATGGAAGTACTTTCCTTTCATACTTGAGGACAGATCACATTTTTGATATATACATTCTGGCAATAAAAATATATTATTATACGTACACAAAACAATTGTAAATATGAAATTATTGACGTAAAGTTACACATAAAGTTCCTGCTTTGACTCGCTGAAAACGTGGATCAAAAGCTATTGGGTACCAGAACTGAAGTGTAACTGTTTATAAAGAATGATTAATAAATTCTATACAATGAATGTTTCGTAAATAGAAGTGAAGTCACTTCTTCAAATAATGTATTTTCAGAGGGTATATAAGAACAGGTATATAGCAGCAACTTCCTACACAACTTTGTATTTATTCTAACGAAGGCACATTGTTTTTATATTTATGTGTAGAACAAATACTCAACTCGTTACACCCTTATCATTTTTCTACCAAAAGAGTTAAGTTGAAACTAAGGAATTTTAAACACAGTGATAGAATACCACATTTTCGTTGTAGGTAAAGAACAAATGACAGTACCCAAATCTTCCCCGGGTAAGCTGTTCCATCTCATTTATGGCTTCAATTGATCATACAATTTCAATTACATTACTAAATGAATGTATATTTTTTAATCGACGACTCTTTTCAAATATTGTCAAAGATACTTCAGTTTGAAGAACGGAGATCTAAACACACCAAATACTTAACATAAGAGCTAAGAACTGAACGATTAAAATAAACATCGTTATATAAAATAAAGATAAGATATATGTTAAATTACAAACTTCAAAATTTCAAACAAATGAAGAAATTTATTTATATCCGACGAGTCCCAAATCTTAAGACAAAGCGTAGTAGTAATCTGATATAACTTCATTATATAAGTAAATCGGTCTTTTAATCCATCTTATATACTTTTTTCAGAAAAACGACGTTAAATAAAATCTTATTATATTAAATTACAATATGTATTTATTTAAACCATTTACTTTCATGACTGAAGAATAATTCTAACGTAGAGATATTTTCAAAGTCGTTCTCCTATTATGGATAAGCGCATCATAAATCCGTAGTTAATTAACACTTACGACAATTACTTTTGCGTTTATCCTATATTTCCATTCCCAGTTAGTCATATTACACTACTTCATTGACACGTATTTAATTATCAGCCACAAATAATGAGAACACCAGAAAGAACAGTAGAACAGGAATTGAGCCAAACAGAAAAAATACAAAAACCCAGAGTGAAGAAAGGGATTTTAAGGTAGAAAGAAAACTGTAAGAACAAGAAACGTGAAAAATTCATTACAACTAAAATGTACAGTAAGGTACGACGTTTCGAACCCTATAAATTCCAAACATAGAAGTATTCAGTGGAAAGCTAAGGCTTAATAAAGTAAATTAATATAAAAATAGAACTATCAATCATATAACTATTCGAGCACACTAGTACTTCAATATTATTATGACTGATGTGCTCCGCAGACATTTCCGGACCTAAGGAGAGATGGTGAAGGCAATTTATCTAAAATAAGTATTTGAGGACCTAGCTTTCCTTCCGGTGACGATGAAATATGTCATCCTGAGGAAATAATTTAACTTCAAAAATAAGTTTCAAGCAACACAAAAAATTCCGAGAGATGATGAATATCCTCAATATTTTTTCAGATGTATTAAAATAATGCAACAAAATCTGATGTGACAGCTTTCACTTATTATGATTGCAAATAATGTAAGCCCACAGAGCTAAAATGAGAGAAAAATTTACATATTAACATTAAATACTTGAAACCCGTTTTGTCATAAATTACCTGCAATATTAGCAATAAATTACAACATCTTAGAATTGAGTGTCACACAGTACTAAATTAAGGTTAACGCATTTAAATTCGAACATACATTCGAATTATAAACGAGACAGGAGTAATACAATTCCATAACTGTGATAGATTTTTGCTTAATCAGAAACGTTTCCGGAGGCAATAAAGTTTTCCTAAAAAAAGTACAGCTTAGATTATAATACTAGCACAATACTCAAGTCAACACCTTGATTCATTTACTTAGATATTCATCATCCCGTCAATACTGCCGTATTCCTAGACTAATGATTGCTGTGTCATATTCTTAATTCGAATTCCATGTTTTATCTATAATTTATCAATAATTGTTAGAAATTAGTAATAATAGTAAATTTAAATTATTAGTTTATATATTAATTTTTTAAGTAACATAATAAATTTTTCATTAAATTTTCATAGCCGACTTTTATTAACAAATCTATTAATTGAAAATTTGTATTTCATAAGTTTCAGGCTCAGGTAAGTGCAAATAATTTGATCCGTCAGTTGGACTCATTGGTTTTTAAATTTCTTAATTTAATATCTCGAGGAAGCCACTGACTCATTAGCGTTTATCGGCTTATTTGTAATTAAAATAGTCAAGAGAATTGGCAAATACATTAAAATTATAACGATATATATTAATTCTACATATCCTTACAAGATAAAGAATAGAAAATAATCTATAATTGGATAAAACAGAGAACCTATTTAATAATTATTTTTAGCGGAAAGTAATTTCGTATAAATTAGATTATGAAATGTGTAGTGTACAAAGAACTTATAAATTAATTGTTTATTTTATTTTAAGTATTTTATTTTAATACCAAAATTTTAATAAATTGATCATTGCAATTTAGGTACTGATGGGCATGAAAACAAATACCCATTAAATCGTCGGTCTGTGAGAGGATAAACACCGCCGCTGCCCAGGGATATAAATTGAAGAGGAATAATTCTCAGGTGCCACCATATTGGCAGGTACAAATAGTTTCCACAGAAAGTGCGAATGTTCTAGAACGTGAGATTTCATATTTCTGGAAGAAGACATCATTGTCTCATATTAAAAGCTATGGGTGTAATTAATTTCTTGTCATCGACCAAAGCCGTTGATAATTTTAAATCTGGCGGGGAGAATTGTAATGATCGAGTTGTCGACATAGAGATGAGGAGAGACAGTGATAGACGAGACGTGAGAGAGGCAGTTATAGAAGGGATGTGATAAAGGAATTTGCAGCGCGTTATTAAGTATAGATTTAGACAGTGAATCGCGTGAGTAATCATGAGTTGTTGAGTACTACCATGTGGAATGTAAGGACCCCGGGGTTGAACATCTGGAGGAAGTGAATGACAGGCCTGCAGAATCACAATCCAAGGGTAAAGGAGCGGACCTCTATGGCGCCGGGCCTCTTCAGAATCTTCGGACGCACGAGGGTGACGAATGTGAATAATGTGACACACCCCCTGATGGAGAACGAAACAGATGCTCTGGCCATGGAAAGTTGTGGCGTTTTAGTGCCTTTAAGAAGCGCGACTTCCCAAAACTATTTAAAAGGGCATGAAAACGGAGATGAAAAAGGGCAGACGTAGGCAAAACTTCGAACACGACGGTCGATGACACTACTGAGAGCAGTCGCTATCATTCGATTGCAAACCACAGAAGCCGCCAGGGTCCAATGAGAAACCAGACAAGCTGACTACACGACGTCGCAAAGGGGAAATACCAGATAAGTTCCACTCATGGTAGTCCTTAACATTCACATGATTACGCAGACATCGTAAATCCGTTATTTTTCCGGACCAAAATTTACCCCGCGGTCAACCCGAGATTTTAAGATTTCATAGCTGAGTAGCCAGTGGCAGAACAAAATGTATTCAGTAGGATCGGTCCGCCAAAATTTGTTATAAATAAATTTCTATATTCTTTACGCCGTAATAAGAATTATTTAACTCCCCTCCCCTAAACAAAATGGCAAAAAGGACATCCACTCTGACGCCCAACAAAATAAGAGAGAACGTCACAAGTGACACGTGAGAGAGGCAGTTATGAAAGGGATGTGATAAAGGAATTATATAATATATAGTGATACAGAGGAGGTGATACGGTAATGAGATATGAGAAGAGACACAGAAAGAATTAATTATATAGGGGGTGTGAGCAGACTGCGATTATAGAAGAAAATGAGTCTTACGTGTTGGAAATGGAGGGGAAAGATAAAGAAACCGACACTTAATTGAGTAGGCAGCTTAAGCAGCAAAGATGAACCACGTTAGTGATGCATCTGTCGCTATCAACCTGAGCAGCAAATTCTTGCACGTCGAATGAAAAATCTTCAAAGCCATCAATTGTGATGGCACAGAGGTCCCGCAAATTTTTTTACTTATAAACATTATGACCCAGGTATTTGAGACCACAATTACTTTATAAAAAGAACTTATTTGCTTTTCCATATTAAAAATTGTAAATTCGTTTGTAAATTTTTTTGCTCAGAGTAGGAAGGTAATATTTATTGTTGTTCTTCATTAATTATAAAACGTTTAACAGACTTATAATTTAATGCCATCGCGGTTTATGTTCTTAAAGAAAATTAAAAAATTCTCCAACTTAAACACATTACAAATAATATAATTATATAGCAAATAATCTAACCTATGATTGGCCCGATGATCTACCTCCACTTCCTGGATCACTTCGTTTAAAGTTTATCATTCTTACTTTTATTTCTATAACTGTTCAATAAAAAAATAAACAGTAGTAGTCGACCATTAACTTATTTTCAATATTTCATTAAAAACGACAACGTTTCGGTAATCATTTATTCAGCATGGCAGGAGTTTAGAAATATATACAATATTATTAAAAAATTGAAACACGCTTAAATAAACAGCCCGCATTATCGAACTTCATATTTTGCCTGAAGATGAAGAAACTCAAGAAAGGAATTAAACAAAAAGGCGGGGAAATAGAAAAACTGCAACAAAGGGACGTGCTTCAGAGTTTCAAAGAAGATATCAGGAGTATATTAATAGAGAAAGGAGAAATAAACAATATAGAAGAGAAGTGGTCGCTCTTAAAGGAAGAAAAGACTAGAGCAGCAGAAGAAAAAATAGGAAGTATAGCTCAGACCAATAGGAAAGCATGGATAACAAAAGTAATAATAAAAATTATGGATGAAAGGCGTAAATATAAAAACGCAAGAGATGCTAATGGTAAAGAACAGTACAGACGCTTGAAGAATGAAATAGATAGGAAGTGCAAATCAGCCAAAGAGGCTTGGCTACAAGAGAAATGCGAAGCGGTTGGAGATTTCTTGGTGAAAAGGAAAATAGACGCAGCTTATAGAAAAATCAAAGAAACATTCAGCGAGAGGAAAAATATTAGCAAGAACATCAGGAGAGCGGATGGGAAGCCAATTATGGATAAAGAAGAAAAAGCAGAAAGATGGAAGGAATATCTAGAAGAGCTCTATCTCGTTGGAAATATAGATGACAGTAATAGAAGAAGATGAGGAGGTAGACGATGAAGAGTTGGGGGACAAAAATTTAAGGTCAGAGTTTGATAGGGCGCTGAAAGACCTGAGTTTTGGTAAAGCGCCAGGAATTGATAACATTACAGCAGAGTTGATAAGATCATAGGGCGTGGCTGTTCGGGATAGTTTGCAAAGTATACGAAAGAATAACAGAAAAATATAATTATACCCATACCGAAAAGAGACTGGGGCTGATAGATGCGAGCAGCACAGGACAATTAGTTTAGTATCACATGCTTGCAAAATATTAACGAAAATGGTATGTAGGAGGATGGAACGTCAAATAGAATTCGAGTTAGGAGATCAGTTTGGTTTTAGGAAGAATATAGGGACAAGAGAAGCAAATTTACTTTGCGTCTAATTTTAGAAGGCAGGATAAGAAAAAACCGGCCTACGTTTATGGAATTTGTAGATTTAGAAAAAGTTTGATAATGTGAACTGGAACACAGTATTAAAGTTTTTCAAGAACACAGGAATAAAATATCTAGAAAGAAAACTTATATATAACCACTATAGAAGGCAGTCAGCTGTAATTAGAAAAGAAGATCAAGGAAAGAAAGCCGTAATCAAGAAAGGAGTAAGCCAAGGATGCAGTCTGTCGCCCATGCTGTTTAACTTATGTATAGAACAGGCGACGAAACATTTTAAAACGGAATATGGAAACGGAATCACACTACAAGGAGAAGAAATAAAAACCTTACGCTTTGCAGACGATATTGTAGTATTAGGAGTGTTAGAAGAAGACTTGGAAACCACAATAAATGGCATGAACGTTGTCCTGGAGGAAGAGTTTAATACGAAGGTAATGGAGTGTAGTTTGGGAAACACTGGAATAAAAAAGGGCGTTAGATTGGGAAGGTTTTTTTTTACGTAAGTTAAAGAATTCTTGGGAAGCGTAATAACTAGGGTTTGTAGAAGTATAGTAGATATAAAGAGTAGGATAGCACAGGCAAAGAAGGCTTTCGCGAAAAAGAGAGATTTACTTACGGCTAATAGAAGTGTGAATATTAGGAAATCGTTGCTACAAATGTTCGTATTGAACGTGGCGTTATATACGTGCGAAACGTGACGTTAGGAGTTGGGGAAAGGCAAAGACTAGAAGCCATAGAGGCAATGTAGAAACAGCGCTTTTTGAGTCTAGCAAAACCTATATTAAAACAACAAAAGACAAAATTAAGTTAATTATTTCTTTACACCATATCTTAGTATTTTTAAATATGTAATGTAAAAATATAAATTATACGGAAGATTAAGAAAAGTGACCATGTTTCGATATCAAGACTAATCACTAATCACATATAATCACACTTGTTTATAGAACTGGACAATTTTTACCTTTTGGGACAGCTGTTGAAACCGCGCAATCTGCTATTTTTGGCACGTTATCAAACCTTAATGCTATAAAATTTTCGGGATGAAAAATATTTATCTTTGCTTAGTAAAAAAAAATCCACTAAGAATTCTCCTACCTCTCACAATATTACTAAATTTCGGTTACAAATCTTGGCCTGCCAGTTTCCCAGAATTGATAATTTTCGCTTTCAGAGTTCCGTTATGCTAACCATGATATACTACTTTCCATTCGCGGTTATCGTCGATTAGTCTGTTTTCAATTCTAAACATCTTTGCATTCCATAACTTCTGCTTCTGCGCTATGTTTACAATTATTGACAGCGTTTCATTGAAATTGGCACTATGATTAAACCAAGATTGACACATCACATACAACTAGATGTGTGTACGTCTAGAGCTAAATATCGGCAAGGAAGGAAGTTTTTAGCTGTGAAGGTAGAAGAAAAATGTATCCTATGTAAATTGTTTGCACTCTCATTATATAACATTAATGTCTACTTCTACATAGCATAATTCTGTTGATCTTATTTTATCATATGTTGAATGTATGGGGTTATTATTCACGTCTAAATGGCTGAGATAAAAATGAAACTTGGTGAAAGTTTTCTATTGTTAGTTTTATCGAGTATTTATCAAATAAATTTTCGGGTGGCAGCTGATGATTATGGAGAAATTACAAAATAAAATTTATTGATCTGTGGCATTGGCACTTCAATAACCCACACTTCTGATGCTGCTAATATAGTGAAGTATGTTTATTCGTTAATATGTTTGAGGGATCATATTACCTTTTTGCTGGTTGAAAGTCTAGATACATTACTGAATCCATTTTTAACATAAAGTTAGAGATCCATGTATAGACACGTTATATCAAATTTAAAGACTGATCTTACAAATTTTGATACACTTCTGACATCTGAAATATTTGAGTAAATAAATACAAATAATTAAGCCATATATTCATTGTAGATGAAGATTGTGTTTTGTTTTTAGAAACATTTGTGTGCCTTTGTGGTATGGTTTCCATGGTATGTCTTAACTTGTTTTTGACTTTAAAGTCTGAATGTGCCAATATATGTGATGTTATGCACAGGGTGTGATGCCTTTGGGGGAAGGTAGGGAGAAGGGACGGGACTGGTAATGCTAAACTGTACCAGCTCCCTTTTCTTTAGCCAAACAATATTAATTAAAGAGCGAAGGCTTTCCTGTTGAATTAGATTCAAATACAATTCCTGTGGAAACAAACTTTTACCCGCGTTGAAACCCGAGAATTGTATTTGAATATTAATTAATCTAGGTTTGAATCTGACAAGTGTTTTCATGCAATCATTTAATTATGTTGAGGAGAAGCTTGAGTGCATTTGACATTAAATGAGAAACTACATAAGCTACAGAAAATTAGTAGTTGTGTACAAAAAATTATGTTCAGATGGTTTTGTTTGTGCTCTGAATCATATCTTTTTATTTAAAGATATAAGAATGTCCTTACTGATAGAAACTGTAGATTTAGATATCCATTTTACTTCTCTGTTTTAAAGGAATGGAAAACTCAAAGGCAACTTCAACTATATTCAGTATAATATGGTCGATGTCTGATTCATGCAATAGAAGTTAGCTTTTGTATATACTACAGGTAAAATAGAATAATAATGGGAAGGAATTATTGTAATTCCTATTACTCTAATGGTTTTCCCAATTGTTAAAAGTTTTATCTTTAAGAATGCTTTATTGTCTCATATTTTATACAGTTAACTGGTTTCGTCTTATTTTGTTATTTAATTAATACAATCCATGAAATCTGGTTTCACTTTATTGATTAATTTGGATTCTTTGCTTCAATCTTTAATTATCCTTGACAAGCCTAGATGTTTTAGAATTTTACGAATCCCAAAACTAGGTTTATACTACCAGTAGTGAGTCGCCGCATCTTTTAATTTTTGGTGTACCATCTCTTGGGTTGAGAGATGAACTGCGTCGCTTGTGCCTCAGATATGGCGATGTTTTGGCTATTGCTCCTGTTATCCCTGGCTATGAAGGAGAAGAATCTTTCACAGAGACATTCCATGTGCAATACAAAAGGGCTGTTTCAGCAAGGTATATTTATGTCATTTCATATTTTGAATTCACTTAATATTCAATTTATTATTCCAAATCACTGTATCATTTTCTATTTTGGTAGTATTAATAAATTTATATATTTATAACATTGCTGGAAGAGTTGTTCTTATTTTGTTTGGAATTGTGTACTCAATGTTCATTTTAATTACATAACACAGCAGTAATTAATGTTAAATAAATCTTTATTAAAAAACTATAATTATCTATTAAACATGTATTAATTTAAAGTAAAAGCAATAAAATAAAATAGACTTAAATGATTTAGAGTTGGATTAATCAATTATTATAATTACAGGTAAAAATTCAGTAGGCATATAATTTTATAAAATACATATGAGGGAGTTTCCTTTAAATCGGTTATAACATAACCCTGGCGGTGAATCAAATTTTTGTGCTCTGCATCCACTTCAACTTGACTTACAGAATAAGCACCAGTAACTTTTTTTGAATCCTCATTTGAAAAAGCGTTCTCTTTCAACCACAGAATTAACATTTCATGTGTTCATATTTTGCTGTAATTTGTCAATCATCAGTTTGAAATCTCTTTTCTGCCCTGAAGCCATTTTTTCTGTGCAGAACGTACTGCCAAATGTCTCGGCAATATTATCAAACCCATTGAAACAACTTTCTTTCTAAATGCCATGTTTTATGTTGACCGTTTCTTCAGATAAATCTGAATTGTGTTTCCTAAATATATTGCACTGGCATTTATACTAGTATAGACCCATTTAAATAAATTTATATATTAATAATTGGTTTGTTGCAGATGCACTGCCCCTGCAAACTTTTTTATGCTGTGCGACATTAAAAAATATTTTATTGTAAATATATATTTTATACATTTCTATGATATGAGATACCCAGATTGCAAATTGTCTGGTACAATTGTGAGCCAGATTTTAATAAAAACTATCCAAGAATAGTGTTGCTTGACCTCAACTATTGTTTCTTTCAAATAATACAACAAATCTTTCATGATGTGCAGCAGTAATACCAGTAGTAAAATCTTTTTGTGTCAGTTTATCTACTTTCAGATTGTCTAGTTGAGTTTCTGTTGTTTGGATGATTATAAAAATTATACTGAAACCGTGTTAAAATCTTTCCAAAGTTAGATCTAAATTATTTAATAAAATTTACATTTATTTAGATTTAGTAAAAAACATTTGGATGGAAGGAATTTTTTTGGTGGAATTCTCCATGTGTGCTATGCCCCGGAATTTGAAACATTAGCAGAAACACGTGCAAAGTTGAATCAACGAAGAACTGATGTGGGGAAACGAACAACTTCTAACTCTGGATCTTCACAAATGTTAACAGGTAAATTCTTAATCATTCATGTTTTTGTCAAATGCTTCCGTATAATATCTTGGAAGCCTTTCTAAAACCTTTTTACTATTTCCTATAAAATATTGTGTGTCAATAATACAAGTTTGTATTAGTTTAAACTGCAGTTGCAGTGTGTGAGTTTTTTAAGTTGTGTGCTACACCACCCTAAGCAAAAATTGTTTTAGGAGAATAACTATGTCAAATACTAATTACACCAATAGTGTTATGGTAAATGTCCACTTCAGAGAAAATAGTCTTGAGAGCAGACTCACAAATGGTTAAGGAACTGAGAGCACTCTCGGATACCACTCTGTGCTCTGGTGATATTTTTTTGTACATATTTATCTGTAAATAGCCATAAATAGCTTGACCTACTTCAGGAAAAATTCTTCCAACCGTACTACACATTTGTGAGTGTTGAACAAGATTCCAATTCATTTTATTGATGCACCCATTTCCTTTACTCAACATTCAGTTTTTCCACTTTACATTATTGTGCAATCATATACAAAACTATTAAAGCAAATATAAAATTAAAACTTGCGATCAAGTCACGCAGCATGTTGGCTCCCAAGTCAACTGGCCTCGAGACTGCAGCAGTTGTTGAGTCTTAACAATATCTGCAACTAATCTAAAATGGAACAGCACCCTGAGACAAATCTCAAAACTCTCACTTAAAATTTTATCTCACTTAGCCTTAGCAATACTCTGGCAAATGAAATATCCTGTTATATGCTGTATTACTAATTCAGTGTAAATAATATGCAACAGTTTATAATTTTAAAGTTGGAAAAATTAGAACAAAGTTGAAACTGTCATTCAGAACATCCAATTTAGGAAATAATGCAATATTTCATTTATAGATCAAGAAATATTTAATTTATAAGAAAGCCGCCTGTGTGTCTTTTTATATAACAACCAGAGAGAAATGTGCACAAAACACTCATTATTAAAGATATCACAACTCTATCTATTATCGCAGTTTATATAACAAGTACTTTTTTATATAAACAAAATGTTTCAAAAATAATATTTATTTATAACTGTAAACATCACTTACTTTATTAAAACAATTATAAGGCACCAGTTTAACACATTTAAAACATGAAAGTGTTCTTCCTTTGTACATAATTTTAGGAACAAACCATGCACATTGGAAGTATAGAGTATAGACATGGTTACGTAGGATAGAAGGAAGTATGCAGTTAAAGTGTTAGCATAAGGCCCAGAGCACAGTAAGGAAACAGATATTTGATCTTTATAACTGAAAATCGCATTTTTAATATGCATATTATTGTACATGATGATAAAGAAATAGTTATTTCATCTTCTATTAAATTTGATTTAATTCTATGTTTCCAGAGAGAAGACATAGAAATTTCCTCAATACCGAGCAAAATGTTTGTACTAGTACTAGTGATCAAATTAGTCATAATTCTAATTGCATCTGGAACGGAAATATGTGTAAATCAGATCCTCGAACTACACTATCTGTACTAAGACCAGCCCCAAATATTGTTCAGGTGAGGCTTTATATGTCCAGAATTCTCTCATTAATTTTCCTTAAGTGCCAATAAGACTCAATAAGAGAATTATGCACAGTAAGGCTTGTTGTATCTGCCAAGTTGGAGATGTGACCTCCTTACTGTTCAGGATCAACAAACAGACTTTTTCTAATTGGCTATTAAGGGCATAGTTATTTATCACTATAAGGTAACAATTTTTGTAAAATTTACTGCTCATCCCACTTTCTTGAAGCTTAACACTTGCCACAGCCAATGATATATGACATAATAGTAATAGACCTGGTGGAATAGTTGAATCAAGTAGGATCCAGATGAGAAGTCTGAAGTAAATTAAGATGTGCAATAAGAAGGAAAAGGGTGAAGTGAGCAGTAGGAAGAAATGTTATAAGAGAATAGAAACTTTGAAGTTTAATTAACGAGTTGCAATTTGGATAAGATATATACAATAACCAATATGGAAGACAAGTTGTGTAACAATAAAAAAATTGAGTGCAAGTGAGAAATGGTTAGGTAGGGGAGAAGGAAGTAAGCAGTTAAAGTGTTAGCACGAGTTAAAAACTAAGGTGTATAAAAAGTAGTAGCCATCAGTCATAGTGTCCATAGGAGATGTTATGAGAAATTGATTGGTTCATATTTTGACTAATAGACATCAGTCTATCCCCAAAGTTTAATTAGTTAAAATATCTAGCTGGAATTCTTAGTAGTTTTCCCAGTGACACAAGCTGTAAAATAACCATGAAAAATAGTTTCAGCCTGTTAATTGTTGTAGCTTGTTTCTTAAATCATTAAACCACTAAAATGAAATATACATCATCTGTTGGGATGGTTGAGAGATTTTATTGTGATGAGTTATTTAAATAATTTTGAATAAATTAATTTTATTATTTAAATTATGACAAGGGAAATAAACCACAGAATTGATGCAATACAGAAAAAGCAGATTTATTTATAGGACATACAAAAATTAAAGGAAAATTAATCATTTATTAATTTTAAGTAACCATTGGGTTTATAGAGTTTTGGACCTCAACTTCCAGATGAAGAATGGGTGAAAGCTGGAGTAAGGGAAAGAAAATTACTGGCAGTTTTACCTCAAGCTTTAAAACCAACCACATGTATACCAACAATTTCATCTTCAAAGCCAGGCATAGTATCTTCAGGCACTAGTTCACACAAGTTTTTACCCAGACAGATCAGCATAAACAGAATAGTTTTTCTGAAAAAGCAAAACAGGTGAAATTATTTTATTATTCTTCAGATCTGATGGTCATATTGTGATAAAACTACTATATATATATATATATATATATATATATATATTTATATATATATATATAATTGAAAGTTATTGAACTGTTATTCTTTAACTTAATCATTGCATTTATAGTATAATAGTTATTTTAAAAGATGTTTCATTAGTAGACATTATTTCACCAACATATTATTTCACTATTATAGTCTTTTGTGTTATACTTTTCATCTAGTCATTGCTAGCCATTTTCCTTGAATCAGAATTACAGTACAAAATATAAATATAATTAACAAAACATTAAACATTCTGTAATACCTTTGAAATTAATCATCTTAAATATACTCATTTGTGTATCAGAAGATGATTCATTTTTATCCAACATCACTTTGTTGTTTCTTCTGAATTAGGAGAAATTTGTTTGCGATTTCTTAAATAACTACGTTTTCTTTAATGGCTTGACCAAAATGAAGATTTTTACACAAATGTTATATTGTTATGTTGATTGGCCAACAATGTTAATGAGAATGTATATTCAATTTATAATCATGTACAGGGTTCAACAGGGAGGTGTAGTGTTTTTGGCAAGACTGTTGTGTGCACTATGCTGGCTGAAATATACTAAAATGTCACTGTGTAATCTTTGACAGATACCAATCTTAGTAGCAATTGAGCCTTTGTCCATAGTGGATTGCATGTTTGTTTACAATGCCTTAATTGAAACAGATTGTTCTGTACTGCTGACACTGATTGAAGCATTTTAATGTTATAAGTGAGCTGAGGAGGCTTTCCTGGTGTAGTTGATGCAGAAATAGTTCGGGTGCAGGTGCGATGAAAACGCGGCATCATCTTCACCTGCACCCGAGTGGAAACCTGAGAACTATTTCTGCATTTTAATGATGATCATCATAGCCGAGTTCTATTACAAGATACCATTATGAAGTGGGTGATAAATTTCAGATAACAGGTTCTTTGAGACCAGGGACTGCAAGGAGAGGTGATGGAACTGTACCCCAGAAAATGTTGAAAGGGTGTAACAAGTGGTGGAAGACAGCATTTGGTGTGATTTATCTTGAACCAGCATTATTGGGACTTATTTTTGTCATGAAAATGGTTGAAAAGTGTCTGTTAACCTAGATCGCTACCAAGCCATGTTGCTTGACTATTTTTCGACATGATTAAGAAAATGATGCATTAACCTCAACAGAGTGGTTTCAGCATGATAGGGCCAATTTTCATGCATCAGCAAGAACATTTTTCTGGACACCTGATTTTATTGTGTCAGGATTTGGAGTGACCTACTGGTTACCAGATCTGTCACCTTGTGACTTTATTATGGGGCTACCTAAAATTTAAATTTACATAGACAAACCACATACTCATGAACCCCTTTCCATTACCATAATGTGAGAAATTGAAACAGCTCGGCATACAGCACTTACAATAAGTATAGACAATCTCACCAGTCATCCACAAGAATTTCGAAAATAGGCACCACTTAACTGATGTGATTTTTCACAAATGGCTATTATTTTTTCTAATGTTTTCATATAAACAAATGGCAATGTAGTTTTAATATATAATAACAACAAAATGATCTGATATTACCTGAAGAATTTAAGGATAACTTAAATAAAAGTCAGATAAAACTTCTTTGGTGGCACAATCTGAGTGAGCCTATATGTAATATTACAGATATTTGCGAAAATGATCAGAAAAATTTGCAACACAAATAAAAGCAACTGTTGAGGTAATAAAATGAAGCAAATTACATATCTTTGCTGTATTGCCAAAAAGATGGGTTGTAGAGAAGTCCTTTGCTTGGTTGAAGAAAATGTAGATGGTTATGGACAAATTATAAATTTCAAATTAGTTCAAAAAGAAGTGTGAGACAGCCGTTTCAAACACACCATACCTCCTTGCCGTTCCGTGTATATTTAAATAAAGTAAGGCTGCTGTGACATAGTAAATATAATTGATAGGGATTGGAGAGAGTGTGTGTTCCTATAGTCAGGAGATTTTTTCACCAAATTTCTAAGTGCACATAGTTCAGAATGTGATTTGTTATTCTTTCTCCCAAACTCTATCAATCATTTGACTTTGCCAAATTATTAATATTTTTTATATACAGATATGAAAAAACAATAAAGCATTCTATCCTGGCATTTCACCAAATATATTTAATACTTAGCTAGATATATCCATTGTTGCCTTTCTACTATGGAAGTGAAGTACAGCTTTAGTTGCATGGTGCATATGAGTTTTAAGTTCCACCATTTTCACCATGCCAGAATAGAGACCAATCCCAGCACTATGGGTGGCATCAGAATTATACACCAAGAACAAGCAAAACACTATGAAAATATTTAGCCCTGAAAATATGCATTGGACACAAATATCTGCCAATTATCATGATTTAATATTCCCACCATCTCCACCTCCACTCATGTTTGTTGTCACGTCATGTGAAATATGCCAACAAAATTTGGTTGAAACAGCTCCTCCTGCTTAATATATAGGGTTTTTCAATAAGGATGGGTCGACGTTGAAATGGAATAAAACAATCTGTGAGGTATTAACAAATTCATTTTTTTATTGAAAGGTCCATGTATGCCCTTGTTTTATTCCATTCAGCATTGACCCACTTTTATTGAAAAACCGTATAGTTTTTGGAACTTTCTTTTTCACCTTTCCATCCCCTTCACAGTTTCAATATCTGAAGTAAAGTCGGCGACTTCCATAACACCAATTTCTACACAATCTTGATTGTTTTCTTGTTATTTGTGTGTGCCACCCCTCCTCCACCCGTATGAATACTGCCCTTCCATATTGACTAGGGTTGAAAATGTATACAAACTGTGCCATATAATATGATGAAGTGGGCCACTTACAAGATGCCTGTAGTGGCTTTTTGGTATTGAATGCATTTATTTATTCAGAACCTTGTATGCGTAATTGTTTATTTGAATTTAATTGACTCATTTATTGTTTACAGTTTTAACAGTCTGGTTGATGATGCTATGGAAAACAAGACTGAGGTGTGTGAATCATACAAAAGGAAAGCAGATCATCTTGACAATGCTGACATAATTGCAAAAAAAAGTGCGATCATTAACGACAAATGTGGGGATTATCCGGAATCCAATGGAAATAATGAATTAAATTGAAGTAATGAATTTAACTGATTTATTTATTTTTAACTTTAGCACATTGTTGGTGCCATTAAATTTTTAATTAATTTCATTTAGAATAATAATTTGAAGAAAAATTGTTTGTGGTTATACTGTGCAATTTGAGAATATAATATTTTGCTTAGTTTCCTTGCTGGCAAGTTGTAAATGTATACTGAAATTTTAGAATTAGTAGATTTGCCCAATACTATGTGAAATATTTAGGAACAAATTTTACACTTTCATGTGTGTTAGGGGTAGGTGTAAATAAGTACAAAAGATGTTTTCAGAATTATATTGATTAAGATAAAGAAATAGTATGGATCAATATAAAAACCAAAAATTACAACTAGCCATTATGTATTAGGTGTGTTGTGTTTAAAGCAAAAAATAGGGATATGACTAATGTAACACCTGTCGTGTGACTTTGCAAGTATCACAGGAAATAGGAAATGATTTCTCTTGATAGGAACAGAATATTTATTTGGTAGTTTGGGATAGGGCCAACCCTTGAGTTAACCAGTGAATAGCTTTATTATGGGGATTGCTCTATCAAGTCAGAATAGGAATGAATTTATTCTCGAATGCAGCAGTTTGAGAAATGAGTTAGCACTACGCATGAAGAAAGTAGACTTGTGAATGCAGTGTGTACGTGTTTCCTGAGAGGGGATTGCTAAGACTGTGCTTCCCATGGGCTGCAGCGAGGGGCGCTTGAAGAACTCAGGTTCTATTACTTAGTGCTTACTGCCCAGTTCTGAACACTTAAACTAGCCTGGAATTAACTTCACCAATTACACCGTTTTTCTAAGTCTGAGATATTGAATGAGACTCAATATCTCAGTGTTCGAGTATTGTAGCGAAGGATGGTTTCCAAAAAAGTTAGCTATATGTTTACTGAGCTTCATTTGAAGCATTTCCACTTCCACTAGAATAATATCAAACATTACAGTGAGGTCTACAAATTAAAATTTGTACTAATAAGGAACTGATTTCCACAAATAATGCATATAATGTATTTTAATTTAAATTATAAGCAATTTATTTAGCTAGATTTTAAAGACATTCAATTTATTAACTTAAATCAACAATAAATACAAAAACTTAGGGTCCATTAAAAATTACCACGGCTAGCTCAGCATGTGACTCAATCTGATAAGGGTCATAAATGTGGGAGTTTTCGCAGAAGAAAGATAGTCATTTAAAATTTTAGACATTGGCACCTGTTCTCCGTACTTCTGTGTTTGTGAGGTGGCTCCTTCCTGTGCTGACCTCTGTCGTTGGTACCTGGTCTTCCTCCCAAGAATTCTGGTAACTGGATTACGTAGACGAGTGTGGCCATCTTGCTGCATGCTGCCGTCTGTCTTCTTTAAGTTTCTCTAGATTCCAAACAATCCTATCCACCTTTCTGCTTCAAAGCTCCATCTCAACTCATCACCTTCTAACTACTCTCATGCTGTGATTCAGCTACTACGCACTCTCCCGACTTCTTCCTTGTTCAAATGATCATACCCAACTAATTCAATTTCTCACTTCCATCTTCCCAAGTCGTCTCTCTCATTGCTCCTGCCATGAGGTGCATGGCAGATCACATGACCCCCAGTCCCAATCAAAATCCAGCTTTGCCCACGGTTTTCTACCTAATTTCTGGAGAGAGATGTGTCTTTCAGAATACCCACTATCAATGAACTGAGCTCAGGTAAATGTTTTTCAGTCCGTCAAACTGTGGATATGACACACTTGGGTTGCTGTCGCTAATGCTTGTTGACACCGACTGAGAGTCTCCAGTTGAGGAATTTCTAAGCCAGTAATGACAAAAAAATAGCGATTCCAACATACATTCATTTCATGCTGCTCAAGAAAGATATATAAAGAACTTTTTGGGAACAAAAGTAAAGTGGTACAAATTTTACATTTATAGGAGGCAAAAGAGAAATGAGGATGTCACCTCCATTAAAGGACAAATAAAGTAATCTTATTGTGAAGGACAATACTAGAAAAGATAAGAAATTTGCAAAATTATTTGTAGCAGTTTTTGGGGTAAAGAATTCTATATTTACTCCAGAGATAAACTTGGGTAGGCTGAATATTAAACATCATGATGTTCGTAAGCATTTTTGGGGATTGAATTGGTCTGGACAGTATATCAGTGAGGTACTCAAGTTGGGGGAGAATCTGTGATAATGTATGTGACACTTAAGTACTGAATAATTCAGATTCTAGAAATTCAATAGTTGTTCCAATTTATAAATGCAAGGTTTGTAGCATATAGTTAACTATGTAATATCTTGAAGGAAAATGTACTAAAACACCTGTTGACACCTGCACTGTACCCTGCTTAACTTTCATGTTATGTAACTAAAGAGGGCTATTGCACAGTTATAGTTAGTTCGCACTATATTCAGTACAATCCTGTACACCACACTTAATTAACCACATATTACTTGCTATAATTTGTGTGTGTGAAGTTTTGTTTCATTGTTAAGTACATCATACCATCTAATACTTTCCTTTGTTTCAGATGACTGGCTATTATGCCACACCCTTAGGAAAAAAAATTGTTTTTTGTTAATGAACCCTGTGTATTTTTATTCCAAATTTTGTTCAAATGTTAAATGTGTAGAATAAAGTTAATATTATTTATCAGTTTTCAGAAACCACAGAAATTTATCCCTATATGATAAGTTTACATATTTATATGTGGTATTCATATAGTATGATTGAGTTGTAAGTTAAATTTAGATGTGCAATTAGTGTGCATACGATCCAGTTGACGGTGATGTTGCAGAATAGAAAATTATATTTAACATGTGACTGCATCATCTGGGAATTGTAACGAGTTAATATAAATTTGGGGAGAAACGTATTTTATTTGCATTTTTTTTGTAAACCGTAGAGATGTCCAGCTTGATAACGGGGGGGGTGATACCCGGAGCATAGAGATATCTCCACCTGTGTACCCTGACAAAGGGGACAGGGAGGAAGGAGAAACAGTCAGGTATAACACTCAGAAGAGTGGGAAGGAGACAGTTAAGGAGAAGCACGCAAGAAGTCTGCAGGATCCCAGGGTGAAGGAAATTGACGGACAATTGCCGCCAACCAGCCAGCGGAGATATTAGCTAGAGGAAATATATATATAACCTGGATCCTGTACCACAAGTTCCAACACAAATAGTCAAATCACCACGCGTACCCTGTTTTGTGAAGTGTCTTATATATTTTATTTTGTTTAAAAATAAATCTATGTAGCTAATTAAAATCAATGTAATTAATTAAAAGTCTTCACCAGCAAAAGATATTAATAGCTGTTTAAAATAATAATAAAACAAGAAGTCAATTACATCAGTGAGTAAGAGATTTAGACAGGCATCCAGCCTTGACCCCTTAGTCAGAGACTCGTCGACTTCCATGATTTAGTCTCGGTCACTAGAAAATTTTTCAAGTGCCGACTCGTCATCGTCTAACTCCCATGCTCATAAAGGATAACTAGTCTTGCCACTGGGACTCAGTTCGGATTCTGGTGGCTATCCCAAGGGGAACACTTGACACCTCTATTGCTATAACCTATTTGACCGACCGACACCAAGGCACATGAGATCTGTGCGCTGCTCCACTTCTGACTTAGAACTCAAAGATTTTTCCCCTTTTTAGCATTTCCTGGGTGGAATTAATTCATTGGGTGATGCTTCCACCACCCAGTGAATAGTCTTTTTATACCGTGGTCACATTTTAAACTGGGCCTTTAAGCTGTCAGGACTGAACCCTTTCAAATTTTGTTGTATTATAGCCTCGGCGACCTCTTCGCCTTTGAGGGAGGAATTGACCCCGGTGACTATTATTAGTGGATTCCTTGAATGTTCCACTTTATAATTAGTCAACTTCGGATCCGAGTCGACCACCATCCTAACCGCGGGGTAGACCAACTACGTTGATTTTATCGTCCCAGGGTTTGATGGCCTTGGTAAGCTCTTTGCGGATCTCCTTGGCCGCCAAACCCTTTGGCTCCTTTAGGGTGATAAGAATTACTTTATCCCTTGTTTGAGTCAAGTCGGGTCGGGCTATTGTAGTCTCGCCGCTGACTTTGCGGCCTGCGTGTAGGTACGAGGTACGTTGTTCACTTCCCTTAGCGCTTGTCCCATCTTTGCCTTAGCTGTTTGGAGCTTGGCTATTTCCCTCTTCAGCGACTGCTACTCCAAACGTAACATCAGCAATTTCACACAACAACATACAATTATCCTTTGGCAATCATGTCTAATTGTTGCCAAAAAAAAGAGCATATGAGGGAAGCCCCGTTTTATGCCTATATTTGAAGAAATACTGTCACGTTTTTGGGATATTAAGTCAGCGCTGATGGACTCCGACCAACGACTGACAGGATTCGAGCTCATCATTGATTTTTCACCACCTCAGACAATTGGCGAACATAGGCGTTTCCTCGGTTTGTTGGACTTCTACCAGAGGACTTTACGACACGCTTCTGACGCTTTGCTACTCCTTAACGAGAGTCTTCAAAGTGTTTGGACGCGCGCATTAAAAAATGCATTTGACGATACTAAGCAGTTGTTTACCTATGCTTCCTTACAGCATTTACGGACTGTATTGTGCAAAACGCATTAAAAATCGATGCCTCGCAGACCGCTGCTTTGGAGCAACGCCATGGCGAAAACCGGGTGCTTTAAGGTTTCTTTTCGAAGAAACTGTCTCCGGCTCAATGCAACTACAGTACCTACGGCAGGGAGCTTTTGACTATCTGGCTCTCAAATACTTTCGTTTATTCGTTGAGGGTCGGCAATTGGTTATTAAGACTGACCATAAGCCTTTGACCTATGTATTCACGCAGTAGTAGGATAAATCTTCTCCTCGCCAACTAGACTTAATTGGGCAATTTACCGCTGATATACGTAATATCGACGGATTCTCGAATACGGTTGCCGACGCGCTTACTCGCATTGCTGTTCTCTCTACGGGCGAGCTGGCTGCTTGTCACCAAAATGCTGATGAACTGGAGCGGTTACGGCGAGATTCAACTTCGCCCACTACGCCTCGATGACTGACGTCGTCGTCTGGCGAGATACGTCTACGGCTGTTATACGACCTTTTATTCCTTCTGCACGTAGAGTATTTCACCTAAATCACGGTCTATCACACCCGAGCGGGCGTGCAATGCAAGTACGTGTGACCTGAGATGTCAAAGCATATCGCCCATTGGACACGTACTTGTTTACAGTGCAACTTCACACCAGGTCAGCTACTGGTCGTATTCCTTTACCCTCTTCAAGATTCGACCATATCCACGTCGATATCGTCGGCCCGTTGCCGCCTACGACACCAACCGCCACCGTCGTCTCCGGCACCGCCGCTTTCGCCGTTATAAATTACGAAGACGCAGTTGATCCACTGCGGTTGAGATGCACACCGTCGCGTCCAATATCCCTATTCCAAATCCACGAGTTTGGATCAACATAGTGAACCCCAAGCGGTAATTTAGCTGTCCTATTTTGCGCCAATGTACATCACGACGCCGGATAACACCGCTAATAAGTACACATGCTTTAGGATATTTCATTTTAGCCGTTGTTACAAGTATTCGCTGCCAGGGATCGTACCTCCAAGTCACCACCACCCAGTCCCTGATTCTCGCCCGCTCATCCCACAAACAAGGAAATGCGTCCTCACTGCACCACAGTCAGCCACCGAGTCTACGGCTATAGAAACATTATAGAAATATTAAATAACACTAACCTTCATCCACCTTAACAAAACAACAAAATATTATGTATGTTATTTTATTTTTTACGAACGATATACAAGAGAAGTATTACGTAACTACTTCGAAGTTCACTCTCAATATGTGGTATCTACATCAACAAAATATTTGCAACAGTCTAAACTACATGAACTTGACCGAAAATAATTAACTGATGGAATATATGCTTGACTATGATAGTACTTTTAACAAGGTTTCCTAGAATATTTGTAAGAGTATCTTTGGGGAATATTTTTACCGCTATTGACTTTCATATCGTTAATAAAAAATTATTGATATCGAAAAATTGTACACATGGGTCGTAAGTTCTAAACTATCGATATTGTGTTTTCTAACCTTATAGGCATATGTTACGATATTTGTAAGAGTTTTTATTCTAGGTCTGACACCAATTGGCAATTTATTTTCAATTGTATTGTATGGTATCTTCAACAAACTACTCATTTGTTGAATTGGATTTGTATTAACTTTTCATAATATGGTTCTGTTGGAAAATGAAGTGGTAAGAATTGATTTTTTGAGTTACTTAAATAGTTTAATACCACTATTTTCACGTTTTCTGATCAATTATGCTATCTTAGTTTCTTAGCGAACTGACACGGATGTTCCAGCGTTCTCGAAGCAGCGGATCAGTGGTTATGGTTATGAAACGATGTGAGTTTACATTAAGGCGTTATTTTCTAATCATTTATTTAATTTTATCGAAAATGTAAATCATTCCAAAAAAAGCTTTACATAATGCAGTTTACATTCGTGTATGAGGGACAGTCAAATTAAAATGAGTCAGCCGAAAACAGGACACCAACTACAAATTGACAATGGAATTTGTTTTATTCAATTGAAGTGTTAATACATTCATCACTGTGAAACGAGAGCATCAATTCCAGTCTCTGAAGTGTATCCCTCACCAGTTTGGTGGTATCATGTGAAAGGATGTTCCTGTCTGACAGCATTCCAGAGCGTTTTGAGATTTGACTGGGTAACACTTCAACATTTTCCATAAAGCCCAGATTTTCCCCTTGTAACTTCAACAATTTTGGTTACCTGACATTCATGGATGTGGAAGTGCAAGAGTGGGTGAGGCGATTATATCAGCAACCTAATGCTTTGTACAAGACTTGAATTGATTGTCTTGTCTCGTCTCCCAGTGGAATGAATTTGTGATCAAAGACAAGTTGTGATTCAAAACAGACATCATACCTACAAGGCCACACAAAGGCTCCGTCATGTCGAACAAAACCATCAAAATAAATATTTATTTTTTATTGACATTGAATCTTTCCCTTCTTCATTCATCATAGTAAATATCATTTTCCCTTTGTTGTAAGTCTTGGTACAAGAATATAATATATGATGTCATGAGGTATCCAAACTTATTCAGTCCCAAATTATTAACACTTCCGTCAATTATTTTTGAATAAAACAAATTCCATTGTCAGTTTGTAGTGGGTGTTTAGTTTCATTTGACTCCCCCAAATTTGTTTAACTAAAATTGTGTCTTTATAAAGGTTTGTTTTTAAATAGGGATGTCCAGTTATTGTGCAGCTCCTTGCAACAAGTTTGAATCAACTTGCTTGATTAATGTCTGTCTATTCTACTCTTTTACTTAATTAAACCTCCTTGCTCAATATACTGTAGTTGCTATTATCCTTATATTCATGAAATATGTCATCTGTTAACCTCGTTAATTTACATTTTGAGATGCAACACAGACCACTACATTGCATTCTGTCTCTGTATACTTCCGTGCCTCCTACACAGCGTTCATTTGAAAGACTATTGCAAAATAAGTTTTAGATGAATCTAAAACCAGTTTTTTTTAAAAAACTTAAATGAACCTTGAGATTTAATTGAAGGACTTTAGTATTTCAAATATACTCTTGTCTTTAGTGACAGCCTGTTTTAACTTATTTATTCATGATTGTTAATCTAAATTTTGAATGTTATTTCAGTACTTAAAGAGAAATTATATAAATTGGTATTCATTTTAGATGATGGAAGAAAAAAACCTTTTCCAAGACCAGGAAAGAAACCAATTCCTGAACCATCCGAATATATGTGTTTGATGAGAGCTACTTTAAAGAATAAAAAAATAAGCACTGTTGTAAGTTTTCTCCAAACTTAGCATTAGATGTTTACTTATTCATTAAACCACAATTACATACAGCTGTATAAAGTTGATTTTCTTATAATAATAATTTCAGAAATGTTACAAGCTGTGAATATATTTTCCTGTTATTGAATCAGTTTTTTTGCAAGCAATATAACATGGGTATAAACCCAAGAACTCTATATTTAATTGAAAATCTGCATTCTCTATTATGACTAATGTTGTTTTCTTTTTTATCTATTCATATAAGACATAACACTGGCTAATTAGTCTGCAGTTTTTGAACCCAGGGTTGTGTAGAAATTAATACGATGCATTCTCAAGGCTTGCAAAACTATTTTATGAAAAATAATATATTTCATTTTCTACATTTTGAATTTTCTTTTTCAACACTGTACTACACAATTTTTTCTTTATGCTCCATGTCATAATAAGCTAATAATCTTTTGATAGATGCTATTTTAAATTATAAAATGTAAAAATACTTTTCATATGAAAAAATAAGTGTATATCAATGGCCTTCCATTTTTTGTAGTAGGAGTTTTTCAAATTAAAAACTGTTTATCTCGTTATTTTCAGATTCACCCTAAGGATGTTAATAAATTTCAATTAGCTTATTGCAATTTACTGAAAGGAAATCTTGATGGACTGAAAAAACTGAAGAAATCAAAAATGAAAGCGAAAGCAACGCAGTAATGCTTCAGTGTATACTTATAAAACTTGTTCAATTAAATGTTTTCTTTTTTGTTTACTATTTCTATTTTTAAAATATCCATGTACCTTTGATTGTAGGAAGTTACACAATTGATACAATTTATTGAACTATAATGTTATCTGTATTACATGCAGATTCTTTTATTTTAATATCCATGACCAGTTTATAATTTCATCTTGTACTGGTTAAGTATATTCTATATTTTATTTGCTCACTTATAGTGTAATTCAGTACTGAAACTATATTTGTGCATCTAATTCTGGACCTTACATTCTCTCAATGCAGACATTTGTGACAGCTAAATTCTAGTGTGGCTCTTTATAACTATGTCCCCCTCCTCCTTTAAAATTATCATTTCTGTATATCAAAAGATGCCATTTCCTACATTTAGTGACCCTGGTGATGTCTTTATCTACTTGTTATATTGAGAGAAAGAAGGCTTAAATGAAACTGAAGTTCAACTTCGGCAGTAGTGGCTAGTGAGCTTTTTGAAGTTATATGCTACCAACAACTTTTGCAGGGGTAATTTATTAGCAGCACATTACAGTTACTTGACCTGTAATATGCTACCTTTCTAATTTAGCCTATATATGTCATGTGATAGTGACTTCAGAAGCAGAAATATTTAAAACCAAGTTGACAAAAATTTCTAACACTAAATTATTATTATATATATTAGATAGTTTTAGGAAGAAGCATAGTAATATTGTGTGATAGTTTTCTCAATGTCACAAAAGTCTTCAAATTGCCATCCCTTAATTTTTTTCATTTAATTAACCTTTGATTAATACAAATAAACAACAAAAAGCCAATAAACAAAATCTTTTTATTAATTTGATAAAAATGTTAAAAATCATTAGCTCATTGTGGCTGCTTAACATAGTTAATTAAGCAGCATCATGAGATGTCAGTTTGTTGGCTTCATGGTTGTTACTGACGCGCAATATTGTTATTGCGCGTGCATCTGCAAAGAAATACAAGCATGGAAAGCTTCAGTTTATGTACTGTAGTACATATGCAGCAGTTGCCATTGTACATTGCTATTATAGACAAGGGGAAATGCTTAAAATTTTTGTAGGTGTGTGCGGTAATAATATAATTAATGACAGGAAAGAGAGATAGAAATTTGGTGGCTTACCTGAAGTATAATGTTGGCAGGCACCATACCTAGTGAGAAGTTTAAATTTTCGGAGGCACTGCCACCTTTGTCAGAAGATTAGGGATAACATTCGGGGTGACAACCAACCATCAACTGAGCAGTCAAAATTGCTTGGTGGCTAGCTTTTTCTATTAAACAGACTCCACGAAGATCCAACCCGAATTTGAACAATGGCCTGAGTTGTGTTGACTTTAAGGGTATCTGTTGATTGCGGTTTATTGGCATAGAACTTTGTTTTCAGGAAATCCCACAAGAAATTGACCTGTGGGGTCAAATTGCACATTCTTGGTAGCCAATTCACATCACCTCTGTGAGAGATAAGTGTACCCTCAAATCGTTCATGCAGAATGTCCATCATGCCCTCAGCTGTGTGCCTGTCCTGCTGGAACCACATGTTTATGTCCACATTGTTCTATTTGGACCAAAAGAAATCTGTCATCAATCTAGCACTCGCTGTTAATGGTGATGCACCAATGACACTACTGGACCAAAATCTGCACCAACTTTTTGTGGATGCATTCATTGCTGCATGGTGAACAAAGTAGGTTGGCATTGTCCCATATATGGCTTATTAATATAGCCATTTATCAAAAAATGCACCTCATTGCTAAAACTGATTTTTCAGCCAAAATTGGGGTCCTGTACAAAACGCTCCGAAGCCCACTCGGTGAACAAATAGCGTTGTCTATGATCATTAACTTTGAGCTCCTGGGTCAGTTGGATCTTGTACAGGTGTAGGACCAAGTCCCGATGCAAAATTTACCTAGGTCCTGTTCACGACGTAGAATTGACTGCATTGGGGATTTTGGCAAAAATCCAGACTCTTCAGTTTTTTAAGATCTCTAAAATTTTTGAAATAATGAATAAAAAATCAACTGAACATCCCTCCTTCGCAACCACTACCATGTGAAAAAGAGTCTACGTTTCCCATGGTTTTAGTGGGCGATGAAGCAGTTTCTTTATCTTATCATGTAATGCATCCATATTCTGGGAAAAACCTTGTAAGGAAAAAAAGAATATACAATTACCGCTTCTCAAGGAGAAAATTGTTTATTGAATGTTCATTTGGCATACTGGAAAATAAATGGCATATTTTAACATTGAGCATTGAACATTACATGGATTTTGCGATAAATAACATCAAGACGTGTAATATTACACAATTTTGTAAGGAGGGATGGCTTCAAATTTAGTCATACTCTATGCCATGAGTATAGATTGTCCAGCAGATGACAATTATTGTATGCCTAGAGTTGGTACTTTGCCAATTATTTTGAAGGGCTTGGAGCAGTATCCTGGCCAGAATCTAGAGTAGGAGGATGTATGTAAAATTTTCTAATACATAGTAACATTTTGTTATAAGACCTCAAGCTAATTATGCAGACTTTTTTAAAATAAAAGATTTTGTTTGGGATGGCGTCACCTCACAACCCAGTAGTAAAAAACATATTTGCCAATTCTGTCAGAAAAAAGTTTATCAGTTAATGCTAAATAGATAATAAAACATTTGACGGTCACGGTTTGAAAAGAATATTCATCCTATTAAACTTAAAAAACAGAATTGTTTTTAAGTATAATAGGTTGAATATTGCAGTATAAACTCCGTTTTTAAGTTTAATATGATGAATATTGCAGTATAAGCTGCCGAAAGCTACCGTTTAAAACAACATAAAATTTTTAAACCATGACCGTCAAAGGGTTTATTATTATCCATTTATGATCAACATTATACGGTCAAGCAACCCAATGCATTTAGTTAATATAATTATGATATGTCCATCTTTGTGAACATCTTCAGGTAAATTTTTAAATGGCCAAACCTAATTACATTGTGAATAATTTGGTGTAGTGGACTGCCTCCAGCGATGGTTGCTACCAAAATTATATCTAACAATGAGAGCACATACTCATTCTTGAGTTTCAAATATTATACAATATATATAAAATATTGTATTATATACCTCCTCACACTATTCTTAACATCTCAATAGGTTGAAATTTCTTTTGATGAAAAATAAAAGAAGTTGAGACAGACCCTAAATAATTTACTTATTACAAAGAAATAATAATTATTTACTTTATATTATGATTACGCGTTACTATACAAGGCGCAACTGATGAAAAATACTACTTCACAGTACTACCACAAATGATAAAGAATATTTTGTATTTTTACTACTTACCAATTTTCGTTTGCTCTTCCACTGACATTTCAGCAAATCCCTAATACATATCAGCAGTCACCTGCATCGAAGTACTTTCTTTAGTGATTTTGTTGTCGTATTCTTTGCAGCTCACATCCCATATAGTGGTTCTTTTCTCCGCTGTAATAATTAAGTTTTTGGTGTCGAAAAAACTCATTGCGCAAAAATAAAACAAAACCACCCCAAAAAAAATTGAAAAATCGGCTGAGAACAGAGTGACTATTGTTGGCTGACTACCATCTGAATTGATTTGCAAGACTATGCAAACCAGATGGGAGCAGGCGCATCGGCTGACTCACAGTTTCCAGAAAGTCAGGTAGGTAAGACGACGTCTCAAAGACAGGAATAGTCAAGTCAAGTTTGTCTTTATCTTGTCTGAATGGATACCATATTCACAATGCAGTTAGTAGGTACCTGCTGTCCCCAGCTGACTCCGATAGTCTGTGACTAATAGACCGAGATTATCATGTGAAAACATGATGTGTACACCATTCCTTACAAATGCTCAGATTGCATAGGAGAAACCATCCAAACTATTAAGTAATGAGCCATGTTAGATGGATGAGTTTAAAGTGATTGGCAGAATCAGCTATTCCTGAGTTAACCTACAGTCATTGCTGAGGCTCTCATTTCTGAATCAACTAACCCTGGATGTCTCATTATGATCAATAACCAACTTACCTAGTCTTCTTGCTTGTGAGCACCAAATGAATATATGACCACATAAAAAAGGGATATATCATATTTTATGCAGAATTAAGTTGAATCTGACACAAATTATAAATTAAGTAATACTTTATTTTGTATAACATTTGACTGATTAAATAAATTTCTAATTAAAATCCTGGATTCCAATCTGTTACTTGTGATTCTTCTTGTACTTCAAAGCAAACAAGTGTATCATTGGGCAGAAATCGGACACTGGAGTCAGCCAAGCGTATCCCACATTCAGTATCCTTTTTAATACTGTCCACTTCAGTTTTTATATGTCTCAGAGAATCTATGGGACCTATACAATATAAATTGTTTTTATGAAAAATATATAATTTATAGGTTTCATTAATAAAAATATAAGTATTGCATATACACATGAAAAAGCTTTTCTTATCAGATGTTGAACCTGGAGAATACGTGAGTCACAACGTACCTAACCTACATGGAAAATATTGTGTTAAGTACAAGCAGTTTAAGTTCCAGAGTAATATCTATGGAGTCAGAAGAAATTACATCACAGAAAATAATATTGCTGAAGCTTAAGCAGTGAATGAAGAAATGGTTCTTGGATTTTCCCTTGGGAACATTGGTAATTAAACCACAATGCTTTGCCTGAAAGATGAAAACAATGCATGTGCTCGTTGATACATCACAGATTAATTACTCTTGTAGCATAGTGGAAACATGACAGCTATTTCTTCAACAGAATATAATATTCATGAATATAAGTAGTTTAAGAATAATAAATATGCAATAGATGAAAAGTATGATCAATGTGGATTAGAAACTTCACAAGCTTCTGCATGTGATTGGTGCCAAGAAGTCTGTGTACTAATCAATGGACACTGTTGAAGAGGATACACCAGAGCAATATAATTTGGACATTGTGATAAGCAAAAATTTGAAGGTACAGTATAGATCTCCTCTTATATGTCCAACTTTCAACAAACTATTTTATTTCTTTGACAAAACATTTTAAAATAATAATTGGGCTTACAATAACTAGAAATCAGGTTAACCAACAACACAAATTTCCTTTATTACTTAAACACAGCCAGACAGTATTAGCATATGACATAGAATGTATAAAACCTTTACAACATGAAAATGCTGATGCATTGTTGAAAGTACCATCTATGGTTGATAAACCCATTAAAGAAAACAAAATTTACAGGATTTTGTTTGTGACAGATTCGCCAATTACGATATGAGAAATTGCTAGCATAGCACAATCTGATGGTACAATATGTATGGATGGCCAAAAGTATGTAATGATGATATTAAGCCATGTTAGACATTATCATGTGATAAAGGATGTGTTATTCTTACAACATGTTTACATTTACAGATGCCTGACATCTTACATGATGTACTTCTGGGAAATGTGCAGGATGAAATTGATTGCACATAGTCGTTTGGTGGCAACATATTGATACTGATATTGAAGATATTGTCACGTTTCTTAGGGATCGTGAGATTCAATAACACACACACGTAGAGGTTATAAGCATTTAATCAACGGTGAAGTGCTGTACAATGCTCGTACTGCTTAAGACTGACTCCGATTTGGAATCCAGTCCTATTTATACATACATGGAATATTCTAGAAGAAGAACATTCTAGAAACAGAAAATACTAGAAACTAAAGGCAAACAATGTAAATAAATTAAACAAATAAAAACGGTTGCGTCGGCTGGGACTCGAACCCGAGTCTACGTGTCTGCAGTCCGGCTCGCTACCGCTCTGCCATCACTGCAGGTCTTGAAATGTGGCAATATTATGTGTATGTGTGAGATTTGTCAGTCAACTCAACCGGATACTCTATCAGCCCCAGTTTCTAAATGGTTAGGCAACCATGGGAAAGGACAATGCAACAATTGATCAGTGTAATTTTTTAATAGTATATGATTCGCAGTCAAATTGGATTGATTTCAGAATGACAGAAAAACTACTACAAGTGCAACTATTGGTGAATTGTGTGTTCTTTTTGCAATACATAGAATTCCTACTGAATTAGTGTCTGACGCCTGAATTTGAACATTTTCTTCAGCGCAATGGAATCAGACTCAATGGTACTAACTTACCAACCATCATCAAATGGTGCGAAATTTTAAAATTTTGTATAATAAATTGTGTATGGAAAATAGGGCAATGTCACTTAAAAGACTTATAAGAATTTTGCCTACTTATAGAACTACATAAAACCACTGGTTACATTCTTTCTGAGTTATTTATGAAAAACTTACTATCAATATTGAAATCTTTTGATAGTTGGCAACAAAGTAACTCTAACAATCATGATAAACCGAGACAAAAATTCAATGTTGGACAATTACTGTGGACATGTAGTTATGCTGGTCAAAGAGTTGGATTCCGTCAGTCGTTAAGTGTATTGATGGAACTAGAACAATAATGATGTCAAATGAGGGTCGTTTGAAAGGTATTCACAACTGTAAAGTTTGCCCATCTTATTCAGCAATTGATACAACACTATACAAGTCCTACAATTGCATATGACATTGAACTGCCAAATGTTGAATTGTCTGAAATGGATTATGATTGAGCTGAAACCAAATGCAGAATTAATGACTGCCGGGCTGACGATCCTGCTGATATGAATGTGGGACATGGCAATCAATTGAGATTGAAGAGAGATGTGAAAAGACTGAAACACCTTGTGATTTAATTGTTAAGTTATTGTCTTTACTTTAAATGATATATAATTTGTTTTATGTAAGTTCCTTGTACTATTACATTGATAACACTGTAATTCACATGTAAATAAATAGTCATTTGTCTTTAGTTACGGATACCAATTGCATGGTTTTATTCAGTTTCCACAAATATAAGAATGAGCCTGAGATAAAGATGTGACTCACAGCATGACGTATTCAAGTGGTGGTATCAAACTTGCCTTACTGTTATGACATGTAAATTTGTTATTACCTTTAGGATATTAAAAGATAAATTGATTCTTATGACGGGAAAATCCTTTTGCCTATAAATTGTGGTTAAGCAGACAGTTAGAGGATTTACAAAGAGTTTAGAAATTGCCAACTGTTCACTTGTATGAGAAATGAAATAAAATAAGAAAGGTTATTTCAATTGTTGCGATAGAGTTCCCAAAGGTCGACTTCAGCTTATGTTGAAACCTTTAACGAGGACCAGTATAAAGTATTGGTTGAAACTGCTGTTGTGGCATTGGGCATGAACAACTATTAGGAATTGTGTTAAAGATAGTTTGACAGTGCTGCAGTAGTCAGGAAGAGATTATTCAGATTGGCCGGTATAGAAAGCAGGTCTTAGTTTGCAAATGGGTGGTAAAAGTTGTGGGAGGACAGGCAGGTGATGTTTTCTGTTTTCTTTAATTTTGTAGTTGGCAATTTGGGGAGGAGTTTTGAAGATTGTGGTAGGCTGAAGGATAGAACATACATGGCACCAGTGCCTACCACAGGGTTGGCAACCTGGTTTAGGTGGTGGAGTATGAGGTTGGGGCCTACAGGGGTGGACAAGAACATTGCAGTGGTTAGGAGGGTGTCTGAAGGCAGGTGGGGAGTATTTTTGAGGCATGATTTTAATATAGAGTTTGGATTGCAGATTGGTGTTGGCAAAGAAATAAGTAGAATGTTTATATTCCAGGAAAGTAGCTTGTAGTGAGGGTTGGACTAAGTTTTATAATGATTAAGGGTGGACTTGTGAACTTGGCAAGTAGATTGAATGTGGGATATTTGTTTATGGAGAAGGTCTACAGGATATTTTCTATCTATGAAAGCATTGATGATATGGTTTGTGCAAGACAGTAGAGCAAATGTGAGCTTTCCAAAGGGCTAAGCTGTATGGGAGGAAACATTTGACGACTATTAAACAGAATATACTAAATAGTGTTAGTGGATTTAATGTGGTGATTAGGACAAAATTCAGGTGTATGTCAACATCAAGAAAGGTGGTGGTAGAGTGATCTCAATCATGAACTTATAAACATTATAAATAATTATTAAAATACCAACCTTCATATTCAACCTGACCATCTCTTATAAGTCTAAAAATTGCACTTTTCTTCAAGAAACCTGTTGCACACCTGCATCCTGCAACAGGTACCTTTTTCCGATTTTCAGTAACAATAAATTCCTGTACAACGTTGGCTTCTCCTATAAACATAAAAAAAAGTACCTTGGTAAATATTATGATTAATTTTTCATATAGATTTAGAAGATCAGAATGGAAAAATGTTGACTGGATCCAGGAATCAAACCTGGGACCTCCCACTTTCCAGGCGGGGCTCTTAACCAACTGAGCTAGTCCTAGTCAACTGCCACTGCAAGATGCGATGTGACAATCCTCCACTCTCATAAACATATGCTAGGTTCACCTACAATTTACTAATCACGTTTTCATATCTTAGCTAGGACTCAGTGGAGTATGTACATTGTGTAAATTGATAAAAGGTGCATGAACTTTTAATTCTAAGAGATATACATTGCTTTAATTAAAACTCAACCATGAAACTAAATTTAGAAGATGAGAATGGAAAAATGTCTGCCAGACCTGGGACCTTTGATCAATTTATATGATGCCCGTACTTCAAAGAATCCTAGCTAAGGTGTGAAAAATGTGATTAGTAATTTACAAAGGTGGTGGAGGAATGTTACTTCTGATCTGGCAGTCAACCTGGACTTATAGCTCAGTTGGTTAAGAGCCCCACTCGGAAAGTGGGAGGTCTCAGGTTTGATTCCCAGGTCCAGTTGACATTTTTCAAATCTCATCTACTAAATTTAATTTCATGGCCTCTGGCTGAGCTTCAATTGAAGCAATTTATCTCTCTTTGCATATAGATTAAGGACACCATAACACAAAGTTCGAGAAAATGAATATTTTGATACTAAAATAATAAATTATTGACCAAAAAGAGACTAACATGAATAAAACACACCATTTTACATAGCGCCTGAAGAATAAAAGTTAATATTTACCTTTAGTCAATTTATAGAAAATAAAAGACATGAGTACTGATTATAAAAATTGCTAAAAATATAATTACCTAAAATAATTTCCACTTGTTTCTTTGGAAGTTTTAAACTTATTTCTTTTTTCAAATCCTCAATAAGTCGGTATATAACTTTGTGGTGTCGGATAGTTATATTTTTACTTTTAACAATTTCAGAAAGTTTATTTGGCACTTCAATGTTAAAAGTGTAAATAATTGCTGAAATAAAAACGTGATAATACTTTTACAACCATAGTACAGTAATGCTTACACTATTATATGCATATGTACACAAACCATTAAAAACTTCTGCTAGTTCTATATCACTTTCATTCACATTACCAACACCATAGTGAACTACATTAAGTTTGCACTGTGAATTAGAATTGTATGTCTCCAAGACATCTAATATGGCTTCAACTGAACCATCAACATCACCTGGAAAATAATAAAGCTATGAACTTCAGTGAATTCAATAATGAAATAATTAAAATCACACTACATTATGTTTCAACAATATTTGTTGTTTTCCTCAGGTGTGAAAATTAAGTAAAACAAGTAAGAGAAATATGTACATATCTCTTAATGATTAAATAACCTAAGGCAGGAAACAGACATCTTAAAGCATCTGCAAAATAAAATCTTAGTTAAGAGATTTAAGTGTACCTTTCAAAACAATGCTGACTTTAGGTTCACTATCATTTTCACCGATTTCTTTCTGTCTTGGCCCAGTGGGTCTAGTTTTAAATCTTCCCATAAGTCTGTTTTTTTTCTTTTGTTCTTCATAGGTCTATCACAAATTTAAAGACAGGCATTAAAAAATAGTCTAGAAAAATTTCATCAAGCATTTTAAGGTTTTTTTTAGTAAATGAATTTGTACATAAATCAATTGTATGTATATGTTGAAAATATTTTGCATGGTTCCAAATGTTACCTGATTGGGCCAGATATCACTCTCAGCCGATATAAAGCTTAAGGAAGGAAATAAATTGCTTATTTAAAATCACTTACTTTTCTATGTTCTTCAATTTTAAGCTTAATTTTTTCACTATCAGTATTTCCCTTCATTTCCAATTGCTTGTTAGTCCTCCATTTGATTACCTCATTTGCTCTTTTCTGAAATCAGGTATCAAAGTTATTAATAAAATTATTAGCACTTTACTTCTGCAACATAAATATTTATAACATTAAGCAATATTAGTTAATTTGAAGCTTAACTAGTTCTTTCACTTCAATTCAGCATTCAAAATATTCCACAAGATGGCCATAAATTATACATGACAAAATAATTTTTTGATACTGTAATTGTAGTTTTGGCTGTATCTACAAAGAATTGACACTATCCATGCAAGAACTGTTACTGAAAATCCAATAATAGAACATAAGTGAAATTAACATTAATTGGATCAAGGGTCTAGTTCTAAGGTCTATAAATCCTTTAATTAAAATTATAATAAAATACCTCTGATTCGACTTCAAACATTTCCTCTCCAGCAGACACAAATTCACGCCAACCAATAATTTGGACTGGTGTTGATAAGCCTGCTTCTTGAAGTGGAATACCATTTGAATCAAACATGGCACGCACTTTACACCATGCAACACCAGCTACTAAGATTGTGCCTTTCCGTAGTGTTCCTCTCTTTACAATTGCTGTTGCAAGTTTGCTATAAAATTTATAGACACAATAATGCATCAAAACAAACAATCAATTATTGATGAAAAAACTGAAAGCAAGGAACTGAAACCTACAATTTAGTTACAATGATATTTTGTATTAAGGTTTTGAACAAATTTCAACAAGTAAACTGGCCCATTCGTCCATAACTTGATGGTGCTATCTATGGACTGGAACCAGGTTCTAAGTTTCAACAGAGGATTTGTGTACTTTTGATTCAGTAAGTGCCATGGAGACTCGCTTATGTTTAGTTCTCACTCATCAAATAAAATCCGGTATTTTGCAAATTGACTTGTATGGTGCTGTTATGTATTTATTTTTAACTGATTTAATTATCACAAGCCATCTTCATGGTTTGTAGTCTGAATACATTGCATTAAGTATGAATAATATAAAAGAAAATACACAAATGAAAAGCAATCAATATGATATTTAAATGTATTTTAGCCAACACTTGGGGAAAATTTACTTTGCCCCAGATAGTTATTGTGAATGTAAAAAATGCAGCTCTGAGATGGAAATAGTCATAGTAAATATTACTAACCCTCTGTAAGGATCTATTTCAGATTCTATAATCACTCCTTCAACCATACCAGTGGGATCACCTTTGAGCTCCATTATTTCTGCTTGTAGGACTATGGCTTCCACAAGTTGATGAAGATTAGTGCCATGGAGAGCAGAAATGGGAACAACCTGAACATCACCTCCTTCATCTTCAACTTGAATTCCACTCATCAGCAGCATTTTCTTGGTTCTATTCTAATAAAGATGTTAATAAGTTTTAATGATACTGGGATTGTATACATACAAATAATTATAACATTATAAATTTTTAATTATCAAATTTTAAAACTGAGATTAAATTATGTTATATGTTTGAAACTTTCTTTTGCATTTTAGTTAGGAATCAACATGAGTTGCACATTCCTTTTTTCCTTTTAGGATAATAAAAGTGGTGGAATAGTTTTGCACAATAAGTTATGAGTAAGTTGCTTAAATTAATAAGTTGGGAGAATAATTATTGTTGGATACTGGATTTAATTGCTTACTTTGTTTAGTGTTTAACTATATTTAAACAATATATGTACAGTGAATTTAAATAGACAAAATTCAGGATACAGTTTGCATTCAAAATCAAAAGAAAAATATTTATCACGTATTAGTGACAAAAGATTTTTACTGTATCAAGACATTACTTATAACTACAAAATAGTTATCATATGCGATTTTTAATTCTTTAAATATTTCTGTAAAAAATGCCAATTGATAAAATAACTGTACTTTTTATTCCATATCTGTCAACTCAATACACTAAGCAGTGTTTTACTTAACACTAAAATTTCTGCCTTTGGACTCAACTAAATAGTGACCCCTAATTGCACAAGTACACATGAGCCCATTTAGGGATGCATGTTAATGAGTAAATGTGCATATGTGTTGGTGTATGCATGCTCATATATATATCTGAAAATTCAAGAATCCAAAACCCTACACGGTGCCTGTCATCTGTGAACCTCAGGTAAGTCACCAACTTTCTATCTCTATCATACGTTTACTTAATTTGTAATTTATCCTTAATGGATGCTCCTAATAATATCTCTTCTATCCCACTTCTCTCTATCAATCCCAACTAAATACATCATATATATCCTACAAACTGACTATCTTTGATGCACTGGCGATGTAGCCTTATAATTAAATCAGATAAAAGCGGCAAGCGGTGGGACTCCGAGTGGTAGAGTAGCGAGCGATGCTGGCTACGATACAGAACCCTTGAGCGGCATCGCCTCCTGTTTAGTACAGGACGCACTGGCTCGCCCTGCATTCCCGGTCATGGAGTTATCGTGTGAAGTAGCAAAGCTTCTCTTGCTCAGTGACAATAGGAGCTTTTTATGGAAACGAATTTTAACAAAAGGCATCCCATAAATGGTAGAAAGTTATACAGAGAGTATCACCACCTTTAAGAAATTTAAGAGATGATGAAAATAGGTTTTTTGAATATACGAGAAGGTAAAATAAATAATCAAATAATATTTTAAGTAACTATTAACATTCCCTCTTAGTTTTATCACTCCAAGCCGAAGATAGGCGTAGTCTAGTCGTGGCAGGAAAACTCATTTGATAATTCTTTTTATAAGACAAGGAAACAAGTTTTGTTTTCTATACTTATTAAATATAATAAATAATTTAAGTAATTAATTATTGGAGGGTACCAACGTTTCATGACCTATATTTTCTTTTACTGCCTTCTTATTGAAGTCATAATGCATCCACAAAAACAGTGCGTCTGTTGCAAAATGTTGTTTTTCAAAGTCGTACGTCGTTATTTACTTCCAAAAATTAATCAATAAATTATGATTTTAAATAACTATATCAACACTTCCTTCGCGTATTAATTTGTTAATATTCTCAAAGCAGGGATTGCTCAATATTAATGTAATATTTTAATATAAAAAGTAAACTAATTTTCTTCCTTTACTTTTTTTAACATTCAGTAAACAAATTAAATGATTTTTGACTAATAGAAATTGCAGTGGCCTCGTCCTGTTTTTGGTGCATTCAGTTGGGCTTGAGAGTTTTTTATAGTCCCTGCCGCTCCGCAGGGGCAAAAAATTAATGTCCAGGGTGAGCGGCGGAAGTTGAACCGCTCTCCGCTTACCCTTGTCGTAGCCAGTGGAGCCACGAATCCATTGAATTGCATTGGAACATAAAAGTGAGCGGTGCCGCTCTAACTACCTGCTCCCTGCCACTTTTATCATATCTGAGGCCTCTAATGGTCGAGGTGCTCTGCGGCTACAGCGGAGGCTCTGTGACAATCTGAGTTCGAGTCCCGGTGGCGCCGAATATTTTCAGTCTTTCCTTCTTCTCTACGCTTGACATATGTCTTTCTCTGAGCATAATTCTGTGCCAAACATATGTTTCAAAGCATATTTTCTATCTTTCTCTCTCATTTATTGTCCTTACTATCTATCCTAATATCCAATGCGTGTGACTTCATCATGTTACATACGTTTCATTAATTTATATATATATATATATATATATATATATATCCATTAAGGATAGTAAGTAAGGATAGTAAATGAGGGAGAAAGATAGGAAATATGCTTTTTTTTTTTAAACATATGTTTGGCATAGAATTGTGCTCAGGGAAAGTCATATGTCAAGCGTAGAGAAGAAAGGAAGAAGGAAGAGAGACTGAAAATATTCGGCGCCGCCGGGACTTGAACCCGGATCGTCACAGAGCCTCCGTTGTAGCCGCAGAGCGCCTTAACCATTTAGGCTACGTCGCCGGTGCGTCGAAGATAGTCAGTCTTGGATATATATACGATGTATTTAGTTGGGATGGATAGAGAGAAGTGGGATAGAAGAGATTATTAGGAGCATCCATTAAGGATAAATTACAAATTAATGAAACGTTTGTAACGTGACGAAGTCACAGGTTTTACGTTGACTTCAGGTAAGGCACCAATTTTATTTTCTACCTTTCTTGTCCTTATTAATTGTTTCAATTAGTCTGACAATGTCAGTTTCTGACTTACACAAGTATGTATATATACATTTAAGCATGTCAAAACATAGCACTTCAAAGAACAGTGATTACTTACAATGTCAGAGTTTGGCCTGTCAATCTTGTTTATGGCCACTATAATCGGAACTGAAATAAAGAAAACAACCACAGAATGCTTATTGATGCTATTGATGAAGTTTTTATTCCAAATTTATAAAGTGGTTTTTATAATTTAATATTAGTTTATGTTAAAACAATTAACTTTTTTGAAGAGTTGATATTATAAAATATATATATATATATATATATATTATATATATATATATATATATATATATATATATATATATACACATATACAATTACACACACACACATATATATATATATATATGTGTGTAATTAATGGGGAAAGAAGATGACTTACCTGAGGTTCATAGATGGTAAACACCTTGTGAGGTTTAGAGAACTTGAATTTTCAGAGGCACCGCCCCCTTCATCAGAAAGTTAGGAAGACATTTCCAGTGATCGGCTAGCCGACGACTGAGCAGCCATCTATGAACCTCAGGTAAGTCATCTTCTTTCTATCTCTCTGTCCTTTCCCCATTAATTGTTTTAATAAACATGACAATGTCATTTCCTATCTCATATATATATATATATATATATATATATAATGCCGTACATATGATTTAAAGAGCGAATTTCCTGCCTTTCTCCCAAATATTTCTATCTTTCTTTCTATATATATATATATGTATGTATAAATGTCTGTACAGCAAAAGTAAGTAGTCAAATGACAGTCAATGTTGAATTTATTTTATCTTTTAAATATTTTGGCTATATAAAGGATAATCAATATTCTTTGCTATGTTTAAAATGACAATACAATTGATACTACATTTAAAATGATAATGAGATGGATATGTTGAAGAAATATTAACTATATTTTTAGTAGATTTCATAATAATTTTGTAATAATTAATTAAAAAATGAATAAATATTTTTCTGTACAAATTATACTACAAACATACTAAACAAATGGAAGAATTAAGACTATTATGCCACTTTTTAAATGGTGAATATAAATAAATCTATTAAAAGAAATAAATTAAAAATGGCTGTTTATCAATTTACATTAGTATCCAAAATAAGTTGAATCTGTAAAAACAGTTAAAATATCTAGTATCATTAATATTCCTTACAACCAATGAAACTAATGTGAGGGCAAAAAATACAATATAACAGTGGTGACATATTTTAAGGAATAAATTATGAAAAGCTTTATTACAACTCTATTTTTATTTACCAAATTTACTATGTGAGAAACAAGTTGTATAGAACTAAATTATGCATTACCTTTGGCTTCTTTTGCCATACGGATGGATTCAATAGTTTGTTCCATTACACCATCATCAGCTGCTACAACCAACACAACTATATCAGTAACATCAGCACCTCGTGATCTCATAGCAGTAAATGCAGCATGTCCAGGTGTGTCAAGAAATGTAACAGGACAATCTGCACCAATCTTCACTATTAAAAAATAAAGAAAAAAAACATTACAGATAACATTTCAATATATGAATTAATGACACAAAACAATTTAATAACATACATTTACCTCCGTTGGTTAAAATGATAACTTTTGGATATGTTGAAAATCATTCTGAATTAAATATGGGTGATAAGTATATATTTTGATTCATTATTGAAGATTATCATCTGTTTTTCAAATTTATAAAAGAAAGAATTTAGTTTGGTTACATTCTACGAACACTAGTTTTTAGGATAAAGAGCCAATCTATGGTGTGCATATCCTTGATCATATACTCCTCAAAACTGACTCAAAACAATTTATATATAATATACTAATAAATAATACCAAATAGTAACCTACAAGATGCAAATTTATAAATTTTTACCTAAATGACAAGCACAATATGTCAATAAATAAACAGAAATTGATTTAATAAGTTTGCTAAATACTATACATTTGGTCTATAAAGGCTCACATTATCACTTCACCTGAAAAGGCTCCAATATGTTGAGTAATTCCACCAAACTCACTAGCAGCCACGGAAGTGTGCCGAAGAGAATCTAAAAGAGTTGTTTTGCCATGATCCACATGCCCCATAATGGTCACAACTGGTGGGCGTTTTACAAGCTCTGAAGCATCTGGCAAGGGACTGCAAGGGGTAAAAAATGGCAAGTTAAAGTATGTCTTACTCGTAATAATATGTATAAACAATGTGTATTATAGTATTAATTAAATATAAATGACAATACATATCCTAAAACTATTAAGCTTTTAAAAGTCTCACAAAAGTGAAAATAAAAAAATTAAGTGATATGTTGAAGTGTGAATTAAAGGACTCTGAGAATGGTGAAGGTATGATGTAAATGAAGGGGTATAAATCATGAAAAAATAATAAAAGACGGGTTAGTGATGCTGGACAGTGAAGATTCTATAATTGGGAACAACTAAACCTTCATTATCTGAATATACCAATAATTCAAATCTCTCCTTTTTTAAAAATAAATTAATGGCCTATGCGTAATTCTTAAAAACTTACTTTCTACTATTGCTTGTTGCTAGAAGAATTTTCTTTCTTCATTTATTTCTAAGATGAAAATGTTTTTCATACTTTGATTTTCTACATATGAAAGATAAAAAAGGTCACCTTTTATAATTAATTCCCAAGAATATGAAAGAAATGAAGATATTTCAAGCAAAAGTTGATGGAACATTTAAATGAAATCTGAGAAGCTTTGTCAACACTTTCACAAGTGTTTTGTTAAAATTAACCTCAGGTTTGTGTCCAAAACTGTTCTTATTGTTGTGCCACAAATTATCTCTGTCTTACTTATCATTCCAATTTATAAAGAACTAATATTATATTATGTATAAATCCAAATCTGTTCTATTCCACTTTATGATAATCTTATCTAATTATCTATGCTGTTCATTCTTTCAGTTCTGAAACAAGGTTCAGTTGACCTGTTTTGCAGAAGGGGACTCAGGTTCTTGGAAATTTCACATGCCCCTTACTAAATGGTGTGGCAACAAAAGCTCTGAATATAAGGTACATCAGTAACTCTCTATCTCTTTCCATAATCATCAATACATAAGCATATGTACATGCCCACATGTATACTGTAGTAGTGTGTGGTTTGGGGGAAGAAAGAAGCCCTATCATTGAAACAGAAGTCACAACAGACTACTTTTCCTAAAAAATCATGTTTTTTGTTAATTTTTTTATCGTCCATTATTTTAATGTACAGTATAATGGTATAAGATTTAATTACTTTTGCATTAAGATATTGGTTTAAGTTGATCTATAAATCTACAACAAAACAGTTTCTTTATAATGAAGAACATTGCCTGCATCATAAAAGATATAATCAAGTAGGGTTTTATGGTATAAAAAAATAATGATGTAAATTTTATACCACTATATCTGTTAAAATTTTAGGAGCTGAATAACTTTCTTCAGTTTTTAGCAGGTATTAGAATATGTTAAACTCTCAGTAGAATTTATGTTTTTATTCATGTAAATGGATGCAGGTGTCCATTATATAAGCCAACTTATGAGAAGAAAATCCAGAATGATTTTTATCTTTCTTCACTTAAATAATTTAATTTTCCAATTGATTAAGCATCTGGGCAGTTATTATTTGCTTTATTAACACATATTACAGTAAAGATTTCTGGATGGCAAGGAAGAGTTTAAAATACTATCCAGGGTGGAAGAACTCCTAGTGATGATACTGTACATTATCTATAGCATGGGAAAATACATGTTAAATTACATCAGTTAGTCAAACAGCATTGATCAACAATAATTGTTATATGTAATACTTCATTTTATGGTAGATGTTGTATCAATGTTAACTAGAAGGTTCAATAATAAATTATAGAGAAACTTAGAAACATACTCATAATTAAGAATTATGACCCATATAAGAGACAGTTATTAAAATTTTGAACTAGAATTTAAAACTTGCAATTAAAAATTGCAATAAAGCAGACATTAATTGATCTTATACTCATAATTAATTAAATGAAAAATAGTGCCATTATGATCCAACCACCATACTCATAGGAGCCATTCAATAATGTAACAATCAAATGTATAATAATGTAAACATATTAGAAACAAATAACTGTCATAATTCTTACCTTTTAATAATATCTTTGTCCTTGTTAATTATTTCAGCATTAATGTTAGGATTTCCTATGACTCTGAATTTATATCCTGATTTCTTTACAATATCTTGTATGACTTGCCAATTATCAATTATTGAATTATGTCTTGTATATTTTATAGAATTATCAACAAATGTCATAACCTCAAAAACATGATCTGGAGAATATAAAATATAGTAACAATGAAACAGACACATATTAAGCTTCCCTAGAATCTAAAAATACAAAAACCCTACTCTCCTAATTCCTTTGAACTCTATACTTCAGAATGACCCTGCACATCTCATATTCTGGGAACATTAGGCAAAAGAACTTCAGCTTGACTGTGCAAGTTACTGACTGACTAGACACAATCCAGAACCTTAGGATGAATTTTACAACAATTTGTGCACGTATCCAGTTATAATTGTGTTTAAAAACATTTTTGATATGCATATAAAGTAATATTTACACCTATTTCGTCAAAATTTTAAGGGCGTAAATAAAAAGATATGGCAATGTTTTGGATGAAATTGTGACAATGAACACAACATTTCTATAAGAAAGTTTTCTTTGAAACCCTAAAACCATTGCATGGGGTCGACAGGGACATAAACAATGCACATGTGGTTTAACTATTCAGCTTGAAAACTAACTCAGTCTGTTTTAACATGCCAGAAGTAAAGAATGAATCTTCAAGGTTTTGTTTATTATTTGGCAAAAATTTCTTCAGCTCTGATGGAAAAATATTATTTTGTGAAGTTAAAGTTTGTGCAGAAAAAATTGTTTAAGATACAATAACACTGTAATAGTGCTAAACAGCTGCTGAGTGAAGGGAAGTGATGGAAATGACAGCAGATAAAATCTATTATTTAAGTAGACAGGTCACTTTTATCCATGCAATCATTCTTCAAGGACAACATTTTATTAATAGTAATAGATACGGCTTCATACATCACTAAAGCAGTGAAGGGACTGCAGATTTTCTGCCCTAGTATGGTATACGCCACTTGTCTGCACATACAGAAGAGGTGTTGTCAAATTACACTAATGTAAAAATGAATTTCCTGTTGTAAGAAAATCTTTGTAAGCACCACTACAGGTGCATAAATTAGAGGAACAAGCACCTCCACTGCCTGTTTCCTCAGCCTGTTCTTACACAGTGGGGTTCTTGTCTTAATGCTGCTAAGAATTACTGCAACAAGAACACCAAAACAAAATATGAAATCTTCTGAGAGTTTGATATTGATGAATTGAGTGCTATCAAAAAGCCATCACATGACTGGAAACTGTCAGCACTTAACTATTTGATGCCCTGGATAATGTGCAACATGTACAGACTGAGTTGGGTTAAATCGTGGTCATGTGACTACCAAAGTCAACACTAAATTGCCACGTGTTCTCTATTGGAATTGTGGATATTCTACAATGTGAAAAATTAGAGACATTTGAAGACAATGAACAAAGGTTACACAGAAGGGACCATACAGCCTTAAATATGCTCCAATGACAAAATGTGATGTGATGAGTAGCTTTTCCAGGTACAAATCCATCCTCAGTGACAATATAGGTTTTTAAAGTTGGAAAACTTGAAAATGCTTTTTGTCTTACAGGGCAACCCAGCAGAAACTCAAGACTGAGTGGGCATTAGAATACTTTAAACAAGTAGAGAGGATGTTTGAATAAGCTTTTTGTATTGTATCTTGGTTTTCTTTTCAGACACAGGAAAATTATTTTTAAAATTGCTACTTGGTTTCAAAGACTGCTAATAGTAATTACCTTACAATTTATTCTAGAATGAATTTTGTATTTATTTTATATAAAAATTAAACTTCTATAATAAAGTAATATTTTATTTTATAATGCCATTTAAGTCAGTTTTGTTTTGCAGAGTTTTTAGGTCATGAAAATCTAGGTCCTATTAATAATGTAGTTTTTACCTATCACTGATGTCTAATAATGTTTTTAATACTAGACACACATAAATTATTGCATGAAAACTAGAATGTATGCATAATATGGCAACACTGATGTAGAAAAGATTCCCAAGGTCAGAAAATGTATTACTTGCCTGTATCTTTCCCTAAAGCATTTGCCACGTCAGCCACAGTCATATGTTTCCAAATTTCAATCACTGTTGCTTTGGATTTTGGAGAATACTGAATTATTCTGGTAAATTTCTGAAACAATAGTGAAGAAAATATATTTAAATATTTAATAGACACAGTGAAATTCTCAATAGATATTTTTAAGAATTGAAGAATAATCATATGCTTAAGATCTGTTAAACCTTTTGGTATATGTGAATTAGTATGTCTCACCATTCGGACATGTCGGAAGAAAAGAACTTCATCAGCTCAACAACTCGTTTAGTTTTTTTAGACTGCTTCCTGCAGCAGTCTCTCCCACTCTGCCCTATTCAGGGTTACTGCCCACCATTTCCTAATACAAAATTTGCACCACTATTGATTATGCCGAATTCTCCAAATTCCAATTTCTTGCACAGGGCTATATATTTTCCTCCGAATTTTTCTTTCATATGTATCCAGCCTCATCTATCCTACTTTCGAAAGTAACCAACACTCCCCTCCATATGTCAGTACAGGTCTCACTAGAGTTTAGTTCAGTATTTTGGACTTAAAATGAAGGCCAAAATAGCACTTATTTACTGCCATAATTTTACTTTCTATTTCTTCTTTATTGTCGCACCTGTTGTTTACTTTAGTTCCTAAATATGTGTATGAATAAATGTGAGTGACGGTCAACCATTGACTAAATGTTTTCTTAACCTTCTGATGAAGGGGGTGGTGCATCCTAAAATTCAAGAATCTGAAACTCTACATGGCACCTACCATCTGTGAACTTAAAGCTTTCTGTCTCTCTTTCCCGTCCTTATAAATTGTTAAATAGAAAGAATAGAAAGTAGGAGGCCTACCTGAGGTTCATAGATAGTAGGCATCATCAGAAAGTTAGGAAGACATTTTCAGTCATCGGCTAGATGACCGGGTTCGATTCCTGGGCCCAGCTGAGAGTTTTCCAATCTGATCTAAATTTAGTTTATGGTTTTAGGCTGAACTTCAATTGGCATCAAAAGGATTGATATAGAAATGTGAAATTAGAGGCATTCTTTTTGAGTTACTTTAGCTTTCTAATTCATTTTACAGATTTGGAGAAAACATTTAATTAATTTAATAGAGTATACAGAAAAATTTGTCTTCTGAGTGAAATATGTTATGGAACAATCCCTTCAATTATTACACCGAACAAGTCTATATTATTTAACTATGTACATATCTCCTCCATCAATTCTCCCTACTCATGAATTGATAGAAACTGACTTATGCCACATTTGAATGGCACTTTACCACAATGTTAAACATTGTTTAGTTTAGATAAATTGTTAAATTTTTAGGACAAAATAATCTAAAAATTTCTTATTTATACATGTTTATTTTAATGGTATTATATTCCAACGGTCATCTGAAACAAAAATTTATCTCTTTTGGAACAACAGTCTTACAGACAACATATCAGTAGTTATTTATTTAGAGAGAATAGAAATCTTACTTTTTCTTCAGCCGATTTTCGTTTTTTATAAAAATGTTGTGAGGTAAAAAGTAACATGAACTGTTGACATTTAATATTCAGAGCTTGTTCTCTGACTTTATTAATCATAGAATTGTCATGACGGTGAAATTTTTGATAAGCTGATGTTGCATTGTGTATTCTGAAACAATGTCAATATTTATCTAAATACAAAAAAAAACTCAAATTAAAGAAAACTATAAAATACTATTATTATAACAATCAGTTTGAAAACAAATACTGAATAAAATTAAAACAATAACTTTCAATAGAATAACATTAACTTTTATGGTCTATACACATGACTGGGACTTTTTCAGTCTTAATGTGAGGGAAAATTGTAATAAACACACATGAAATCAAATTAATTTTCAAATGATGTATTCGATCCTCTATAATCCTTGGAAATGTCAGTAAGTTATTCATAATAAAAACAATGTTTAGATTACAAAAGGTAATAGCATTACAATTTCATACATAGGTTATGCATGATAAATAATATACATTATGAAGAACAAACTTTTTTGTACAACAAACATGTGTACCTTTTGCGTAGAATAAAATGTAATATAGACAGAGCCATTTATTGTGTTGCAAGTATTTTAGTCATACTGCTTCTCAATTCCAATTCATACACACCGCCATAGGAACGCTGGTTAAGTTGCAAACGATTTAATCGACCATTGAGGATGAAAATAAATTATAGAATTACATAATAAATATAGAATTGAAAATATACTGAGGGAATATAAAACATCTGGATTCTATTGAAATTATCAATCACTTAACTTTGTCTGTTTATTGGTTACTTCATTATCGGTTTATTAAAAGGTATAGTGAATTTTTTTATCTCAATTTAAGACGCGACGAGGCATTTGTTGTAAGGACAATTTAACCAGTTAGAATGATTAGATAAAATCAACTGTCCGATTAAAGTAATCTATTTCATTGGCATAGTTTTGATTATTGGCTTCGCAAACGAGCAACGAAACGTCTAAAACCTGGGCGGGTAACATCGGCTAATGTGTTACCCGCAGCTATGGCCGGGAAATGGGTAGCCACTAGCCAGACACACATTTGTATATTTGTAGTTATATTCCATGTATCCTTCAATTAAGTTATGCTTCAAGGATATGGAATGAGTCAAATAGTTTTACATAAGATTATTATATTATTGATATTATATCTAGTAGCACATGTTAACATTTATATTTTTGTTACTGTAGTGCAATCAATAATTACAAACATCTACAAATTCCTTTCTAAAATAGGAGTGGCTAAGTAAAAAAGTGGCTAGTTCAGTTTTACATTTTTGTATGGTTCATTTCGGTGCTGTTTTATGCGTAGAAGAAGCTTGTTGAAAAGTGTTATTCCCTTATAGTGTACAGATTTCTGTGCTATTCATAGTCCTTTACATTCTATATGAAAGTTGGTTTTATTCATGGTGTTAATTATGTGCACATCTGAATTAGTAGTGTATAAATGTTTATTGTGAATTACAAAGAGCATTAATGCCAGAACGCACTGACTTGAAAAGTCCTCGATAAGATGTTCTTGAGTTGACCTGAAATATTATCCTAATGACTCTTTTTTGGATTATAAATACCTTTTCTTTGCTGAAGAGTCGCCCCAAAATAACCAGTCTGCCATAAATTCTGTTAAAACTTACAAAATGAAAAACTCAGCTATGTTTAATTTAATGTACTTTCAGTATATTATAATTACATACAGTGACATTTCACACTAATATTTTTTTCAAATTGCACGCACACAGGCCCTCAGTCTTTCTGGCCACTCATCTCACTGTCTCCATAGGGAAATTCTCAACTGCTGCCATGAAATAACGTTTTAAACTGTCAACTGAGGGGTGTCCTTTTTGCAGGTGAAGTTCTCAAGCACTTACCAAAGTTTGTAGTCCAAGGAATTGAGATATGGGAGGCAGAAAACCCAGTCAGCAGTCGTGATGAAATCAGGAACATTGCACTCCAGCCACTCCTGAGTGGATTTTGCCTTATGGGCTGTAGCAGAATCTTGCTGGAAGCTCCACTGCTTATTTTGCAACAAAGTGTTATTCAATCCTTTCACGATTGGGTCCAACACAGTATTGTCGTACACTTTTTCTCTGGTTTTGACACCCTTGTCACAGAACTGCAGGGTAGTGGTGCCATCATAATTCACCCCTCCCCCTCCCCAAATCACGATTGTGGAGGAAATCATGATGGCGTCTCGGAATTTTCGGAGCCTTTTCACGAGCTTCGCGAATCACCCAGTGGTTGAAACTCTCTTCTATGTTGAAGATTTTTCTCGTCGGCAAAGAAAATTGATCTGTAGCCACTGTTGGCGTACAGCTGGAGAAGGCGTTTACATTTCAGCTCCCTCTGCTTCCTCAGAAAAGTATTCAGAAAATGTCCAGTAGACCGACGGTAGGCTCTAAAACCAAGGTCGTTCCTCAATAGTCGGGACATTTATCTTTTTGAAATTTGAAGATCACGAGCCATCACTGATTGCTTGCGGACAGGATTCCACCTAATTCGAGCCACCACTGCTTCGACAGCTGCTGGAATCATTACACTTCGTGGGCGATCTTCCCGCGGGCCATCATTGATGGAACCAGAGTCAACAAATCGCTCGATGGAACGATAAACAATAATGCAGTTGATTCTAAGCTTTTTCAGGATTTAGAAAATGTCTACAGAAGATTTTCCACCTTATGCAGACCTATCACAGCTACACGATTTTCATAATCGCCCTATTCCATTTCCCCCCCTAGATACGTGCTTCTTATTTCACTAATGATCACACAACGACTCAGCGTGCATTCCAGCACAAGGGTAATTTGTTGCCCTGACAACATGAAGTTAGAAAGACGCATTGATTGTTTGGAAATATATAAAATTGGTTTTACAAAATTTAAGTGATAGACCATTGACAGAAAACCGTCTCAGCACTTGATTCAATACATTATTAGCTGTTTCATTTAGTGTGTCCTTGTTACTTATTAAAATACTTCTATCATCTGCAGATAGTACAGCTGTTGAAAATGTATCTTATATTTTTGGTAGATCATTTATGTAGATTAGGAATAATAGAGGACCCAACAGTGAACCCTGTGGAACTCCGACCTTTATTGCTGTTCTTTCAGGATGAAACTTTTCGCCTGTAAACGGATCTTTCAATACAACTCTCTGTTTTCTATTTGCTAAATACGGCTGAAAGCCAGAAAAAGGCATTCTAGTAATTCCATAGAATTTAATTTTTTCTAGTAGAATAACATGGTCTAAACAATCAAAAGCTTTAGAAAAATCACAAAAAATTGTTAAATTCTTCAAGAATTTAATCAGTGTAGATAACTTTTTCTGTAACCTTTCCTAAAAACAAGCTGACAGTCACTGACAGGGTCGAATCAATACTTGCTTGAGCCTCCGGTGGGAAAAGGAATGTGAGGCCTCATAACCACTAATAATAATACCGATATTTGAATCCAAACCAAACAAAAAATAGCCCATTCTTTCCCGCCCACACGCTTTCCAATTTAAAAGTAACATCATAAATTGAGTTTCTACAAAATTTGATGTTTAATAATCGTTAAGTAGGCCGTCAAAGGCAATTTACGTATATAAAAATCTTTATCAGCGCGTCAGTATGTATGTCACAACCACCGGTCCGAATTTGACCAAATTTGGCACGTTTTTAGGGCCTTAAGCTGCCCATGATCTTTAAATTTTTTAATATAATGAATTTATATATGTGAAAAAAGTGGAAAATATTTTACCTAAAAGTTTTTTGTCCTATACACGTATAGAGATCCCCTTAATGTGAATGCGGGTTGCCTATATTCTTGATCAATAATACGATATATATTTAAATAATAAACATTTCACGTCGTAACTAACTCATCGTTGGTGGAGAACTAACTCCATGAGAAATTAATAACTTACAGCAGCATAACACTCAATCGCCAACTGAGGGAATCTGAACGGTCGCCGTCCGAGTTTTCTCCGGAAGAACGTCCAGGTGTCCGCCGTCTGTTTTTACCCCTGACGAGAGTATCCGGGATAAAAACGGTTAATGTGAAACAAGCCTAAAAGGGAGATTATTTACTACTGGTTGTATACTATACTTTTTATTCTGCGAATTGCCAATAAATGTATTGCAAATAGTTGCACTTATAGTGTTGGCCAGCTACCAGTCTGGTTAGACTGAAAAGTAGATGGAAACAGCGGACAGGAACACCACAGTATTTTATAGGATGCGCTGTAAGGAGTTCCCTTGGAAACTCTCGTGAGGATATCAGGTCTGACTAATGCAAAAAGCTTAACCTGTTTTTAGAACAAATATATAATTTTGAATAAGAAAAAGTTTACATCAATTGGTACAGATTAAAAATTGAGCTTCAGCTGGCGCTCCCGGGCTTGCAACCTGGTTCTGTTGCTCCCTCCCTCCAGAATGACTGCTTCTGGGGGTTGTTGGCATTCTGGGAGAGATGAGACAACCAATCTGGTGGTTCCGAACGAAGGAGAAATCCCCTTCAAAATCACTGTAGCCACAGTGCACGTGCTGTTCCCTTGCGCTGGTTTTGCATCAGCATGTAATTCGATCGCATGCTGAAAATGTTAGTGACAGCACATTCCACAAATCACACCATGAAAGCCCGGTGTCAGCTTTGACTCTGTAGAAGCTCAAAAACAAGTCTTAGGAATACAAGAAATTTATATTAACATTAAAACATAAATTCAAGTTATTTTCTACTACGCTACACACTGTTTTTAAGTTTTGGAATCGAGGAGGATAATTTAAGTTACTTTTAGGTTGAAAATACCTCTTAATGATTCTAATGGTTGTTTATCGAAAAAGGAAGTCCTCTATAGCACCACAAAGAATAATTTTCCTGTTGATATTGCTAATTTCATGGGACTCTAACAGATTCAAAAATGTGGCAAAATTACCTGAAGGGGATCTATATATTGTTACAATTATAATATTTGAGTATGGTAACTACATTAATGACGGACCGCATTCAAATTGCTGTTATAAACTAAATTTGCTGATGTCAATGTTTGAGGCTTTTAGATTATCGGAGATGAACGTAGCATCTCCTCCCTTTTCCTTACAATATCTACAAAAATAGTAAAGAAGACTGTAGCTGTCGAAGTAATCAGTCCTTAGACTGGTCTGATGCAACCCTCTATGTTAACTTATTCTACGCAAGCCTTTTCATTTCTACATAAGTACTATATCCCATATCTTCATAATCTGCTTAGCGTGTTCCATCCTCTAACTCCCTCTTCTATTCTTACCCCATACACATTCTTATAATGCTAATTTTGCGATACTCTCATGTCTCAAAACGTGGCCTATTAATCTAACCTTTCTCTTTGTCAAAGTCCTCCATATTGTTCTCTCTTCTCCTATTCTACTTAGAACTTCCTGGTTCGTTAGTTTATCCACCCATCTGATTTTCAGCATTCTTCTATAGCACCACATTTCAAAGGCTTCTATTATTTTCCTTTCTGCAACTCATATCCTACCATTTCGCATCCATATAACGACACACTCCTTACGAACATTTTTAGTAATGATTTCCTAATATTCATACTTATATTAGCTGTAAGTATATTCCTCTTTTTTTTGCGAAAGCCTTTCTTGCCTGTGCTATGCTACTCTTTACGTCTACTATACAGAAGATAAGTCTGCATTTTGCGTTTTCAATTCACGAGCAATTTGGTTTACTGTGCGTTTGGATTTTGTTCAGTAACTCACATCTTTGTATTGTATTTGCTAATAATCTACAATTGGGCGCAAGCCCGGTGGCAGATACATAATTAAATATACATAATTATAAACTAAAGAAAGATAAACATGTTCCGTGGATGCCCTGAAAGAGAAAAGAGAAACACTTCACTTTTTTATATTCGGAAACACATTTATATTAAATAAATATCCACTTCACTTCACACGTTTTTTCAGATTTGACCTAAATTTATTTTCTTGAAGAGGATTTCCTCCAAACACCCCCACAGGTAAATTATTCCAGTCGTTGATAGTCCTATTTAGGAATGAGAATTTGCCAACATCTGTTTTTTGTTTTCTATATTTCACTTTGAATTGGTGATCCCATCTACCTATATAACTGGGCTTTTGCATTTTGTAGCTAATTCCAATCCATGTTTTTTGCTTTGAATAGCAAATGCAGTCTTGCTTTCTCCCTCCTTTCTGACAAGACCTCCCAACCTAGCTGTTTTACTTTTTCCTTCCTATGACCTGGCCCTACTTGCACAAAATTTGCAGCCCTTTTCTGTACTTTCTCTAATGATTCTATTTGATTAATTCTATAAGGATCCCAACAAGCCGCCCCATATTCCAAAATTGGTCTAACTAGAGATAAGTATGCCACCTCCTTTGTTTTTGAACTTCCCTTTTTTAAGTTCCTCATAATGAAATGTAAGGAATTCCACGCTTTTCGGGCCGTGAAATTCACTTGTTCCTCCCACCCAAGTCTATTGTTGAAAAATATCCTCAGATATTTGCAGCTCGTTACCCTTGGAATTTGTTCCCCACCTATTCTATATTCTGTCTCATTTAACAAGGTGCGTTTAGTAAACGAGATTGAGCTGCTTTTCTTTCCATTAATTTTCATTTTATTTTCCAGAGCCCAGCTATTAACTTTATCTAGATCTTCTTGTAATAATAAAGTGTCTTCCTCGTTTGTTACCTTTCTGTATATGATACAGTCGTCAGCGAAAAGCCTTACCCCTGACTTCAAGTAATTCGGTAAGTCATTAATGAATATTAAAAACAGTAAGGGGCCGATTACAGAGCCTTGGGGAACTCCCGATGTTACAGCGCCTGAATCCGAAAATTGTTCCCCGATTTTGACTTTTTGCGATCTGTCGCTTAAGAATTTTTTTACCCATAGTATCACTCTTTTATCTATACCTGTTTTATTTAATTTATCCAATAGGATATCATGAGGTACTACATCAAATGCCTTAGCGAAGTCTATGATAACCCCATCTATTCTACCCCCATTATCTACTTCATCTGCTAACTCCTGAAATAGATTTATCATTTGACTTTCGCACGAGTACCCTTCCCGAAACCCATGCTGACCATCTATAAGGGGAATAAAACAATAAGTAATAAAAACCAAGACTATTGTAGCTGCCACCTATGTGGGTAGCGTCTAGGATGCTGAGGTAAACTGAGGCAATGCTGTCGTGTCAGCGATGGATTGTCAGTGCATTATGTTTACGTTTATACGCCACTGACAACAATGAACCTCTTTTTCTGGCAGTGATCACTGACCGTGTAAACGTACCATTAATAAGCACGCACTCTTGACGGCCACATATTGTCGGAAATAATTGCTCGTTTACAGGCCCCTTGAGACACCGATAGATTATTTTATTAAGGGTTTTAAGATTTGTAATCACAAAAAATTGAAGTGGCTATTGGGCGAGCGCAGTAAGGAATGGATATGAAACACTAATTAACCCTCACATTAGTTGTTGTATGCATCTACTCCTTGCCCCACTAATATGTTCTCCTTTACATTTATCGCCCCTAAATCAGATCAGTGAACAATGACTTCAATTTCATACATTTTACAAATATGATATTAGTGTTAAGTTTCAGTCTCATCACAGCTTGCCACGTCACTCGCTCATTCCTACGTCCTATTGCCCCATAAAGTCGGAAACGTTCCAGTATATCACCGGATTGTTCCAACCTGGAATATGAATCTAGTTCGATCGCTGAAAAATTCGCTCCAGTACCAACCCATCCACCTTTTCCTTAGTAAATTGTATTCTAACCTTGAAGAACCTTATTTAGTCAATTGATTTCTTACAATTAAACTTATCCTGTGGTATAGTAGTTAGCATCCCGCTATCCCGGTTTCGAATCCTGACACGGACATAGACGTTGTGTTGTTTGAGTTACCGTAATATGATTCCCTCACCTAGATAAAAGAAATTGTATATAGTCGCCAATGACCCTACGGTTGATGTGACTCTAAACTTTAAAAAAATAAAAAATTAAACGTTTAAGATCGGTCAGTTGGTAACAACTGTCGGCACAAGACAATATGCTTACATGTTTAAATTACTCGCCCCAACCTGTTTGCTATCATTATTCGCGGGTCTATTAGTTGTTTCTCTTCTATCAGCGTCATTCATGTTTCACGCACTTGTTAAATCCATTTCCTCCGCCTAATCTCCCATGCAGTCTTGGTTGAAATTGATGTCTTCGTGAAATATCATCCTGGGTGGTTCCGGCTCTTGCTGGCATTGGGCTTGGAGCGTTCAGGGTGTGCTGGCCCTCGCACTTCTAGTTATCTGATGATGAAACAGCATCTGACTGCACTCCTCATGTTGATAGTAGAAGGATGTTGACCTAGCTTGAAAGCTCACTCTCGTTCGCTGGAATGAGCAGACTAGTTTCAAGAGCCATTTAAATGGCAAGTGCAACTGCTCCCTGAACCGCGGGGCCGACCCGGTGCGTAGGACCTCCTGAGGCCCCGAAAGCCCGACCTGGTGGTGGATGTCCACGTCCCAGGCCAACGCACACTGGAGCAGGACCCTTTCCGCCAGGAACTTTTTTTAAAGGCGCCCCGGTGCCGCCTCAGTTCTTGAGGGGGGTTCGAGAAAAAATGCCGGTGGAAACCAAAACAAATAAACGGATGAATGTTTCTGTGAAATATAGTATGCGTCTTCTCATTCTTGAATTCGTTCACAAACATTTAAGAACCTATCAATTTCCGCACCGCACAAATGTCTTTCTACACTTGATTTGAAATGTATGTTCAGAATTTTTATTAGAGCTACTTTGTCACGTGGTACCTCTAAATATTATAATAGTAGCGCGACAAAAAGCACAGTATAGGACAGATGTGTTGAACACTCTAGACGCTGTGTAAAACAACCTGATAAGTTCGCCGTCGCCAACACGCCTTATGTACCGGACATACAATCAACTTCGACCAAAATTTTTGAAACACGTAAACGGTTATTGGGACTGTTCTCCGAGGGGTTATTCGTACTCACAATAATCTCTTAAATCGTGAAACAGGATATCAGCTGAATGTTGCCTGAGGTCCGGCCCCCTGCATATGAAGGCCTGGGACGAAGACGTGAGTCATCCGCACCTGATATCAGGCTCTGCTTGGTCGGACCCACTCGCACCTGATTGGTCCTTCCGTAGTGCCCTGCAGGGTATATATACCACCGAGTCTGGATTCCCGACACGTCGCTAGAAGATGGCGACAGAGCCTTACGTCGTCGAAACGTCGCGCTACTATTGCAGTTTGACCCAGGTGGAAACTGAGAATGTTTCCTTCAACAATTACACCGGGAAAGCCTAAGATCTTTGATATGTCTCCTCAGTTTCATCAGAGTACGGCTGAAAATTTTCAGTCCAGTACTCCATGGTTTGACCTACTTGATGCAATTTTCTAGGACGTGCCCTGCATCTTGTTGAGATGAATAGCAGGTAGGATCTTAAATTATACCACTAGTTAACCCTTGGCTCTCTTCCTCTCCCTTCCGCATGTCAGTTTTCAATTTACCATTTTATTGAAAGGGAGTTGCCATTAAGTGGATAATCCGCATGCAACCTGTCACGTACCCCCGTTTCCCCTCCCGACGAGAATTCTTTACTCAGGGTGTGTTTATGTTGTAGCTGCGAAAAACGACTAGAGCAGCGATGAGAGAAGAAGCGTCGCGTACTGTATGCTTCCTGATAGCTCTCATAATAATACTTTAAATTTCAGGATTCCTTTCATGTTCGGTTATATCTGGATTAATTTCGAGATACATTGCTGTGGTTGGTTGATGGCTGCCGGATACAAAACTATGGTCAGTAGTAAACTTAGCGAGGTACAAAAACTACTTTTCCTGTCTTTCAAGAATCACTGTTATTTTAATTTTTTTATGTGGTATTCCAAATTTTCTAAAGCTGAAATTTTCGTAACATGTGGTAGTATGCTTTTAAACAAGAATAATTCTTCATCTTACTTCTCTTTTTTTAACTTTCTAATTTTGTAAACATTTCATTTATTGCCTCTATTTCTAGTAGAACATTACTCAAACTTCTTTCGATGGCATTCGAGTTGTACTGACAACGTAGTTCCTCATTTAAAGTATCATCGGACTCGCTGAGATAAGGTCCATAATTGTTTGGCCAAAATGCTCTTTCAAGAAACAGAGATTAACAGCCTTTTATGTAACGCTCACCCCCTCATTCGGATCCGTTTACGTCGAAAGCTGGCCAGGGCGCCAATGTATACGCAGAACTAATATCATAAAAGAAAACGGCAATCGCGACTTCGGGATCCAGAGGTAGATGGTCAGTGTCGAGCCGAGCATGAGACTCTCAGGGGTCTTGGCTTTAAATAATTAATTACGAGAGGGGAAGGGATATTTAATAAGTAAACAACGATTAAAATTCAAAAAAATTAATTTATCAGTTAAATCCCGACCAAAGCTCACTCCTACGGCTCCACAATCACTAACCGTTGCTTTTACCCAATCACGCTCACATTCATACTCACTTAAACTATAATGCCTAACTTAATTACAAAATAATTACAAAGGTTTCAAATATTTTAAAATATTAAATTGTTCAACGGTACGTCTGAAATTACCGAAATGCATTTGCCGGTCATTGTAGCCACAACCACACGAAGTAAGATAAAAGGGAAGGGGAGGGCTTACTGTATGAAGATCTCGTTGCAGCGGCGACGGTCCGCTGGTTCGACTGGTACAATCCCTCCGCTGGTTATCCGCGCGTGGACCCGCGCTCCAAATCGCAACAGCAACGCGATCTCATTGGCCGTCACTGTCCACTAAAACCAGCTCTGTTCTTTCTCCCACTACTTCACCTCTTCAAAACGTACCCACTGCCCTCTCTGTTTCATTCACCGCTCACAACATCTCCTCCTACATCTATATATGTACTATCTCTGTTTCCAAAAAACACCGATAACAACCATCTCATTCGCTGCCTCAATCTGTACCACTAATATTTTTCCCATCGCAAACTGACCCCAATTACTGAGGGGTTTCAAATAAAATTTTATTGTCCGCTTTAGCGGCCAGGTCAATAACCCTTCAACATACCTGACCAGTTTTTAGGGTTCCCCGACACAATAACACCTTACCCGCCGACTTGCCACAATTTTTTTGGGTAACAGGTTACACGAGGGTGATCCTGAAACAGGCAAATCTCCTTTAATAGTATAGGAAGAGAATACAAAAGGGGGGATGCGGCTGGTAGAGTAAGGTAGCCAAGGCTTGAATAAGGGCCCGGGCTATAGCTTAAGCATCCTACCCGGTGTTCCACCTAAAGGGATGCAGGGAAAACACTAGGAAACCTGCACCAGGTAGGTCGGGCAATGGGTACTGTTCTCACACCCTTCCGAAGACGAGTTTGCTGTGGGGTCACAGCATTCCCTTCTCGGTGTCTTCACCAGCTTTAGGAGGCAGTTAGCCGACTGATCCGCCTAAAATAGGTGCAGTCGTGTGAGTATTATTACATGTGTCAGAAGTTCAAGTGACTGAGAAAACGTCAATGGTATATTTTAAGTATGAAATCATGCCTGAAACGGAAATATCCAGCGGACTAACTAGTGCTAGACAATATTGAAAATATTGAGGAAACATTGAAGATTTGGATGCAGCAGTATCACTGATATGAACTTGAAATTAATTTAACAAATCTCCTGAGATCCAAGCTTCGAATTTGATGGCTCAGACAACCAAAATATTTAACACGTTTAATTTGATTGAAAAACAGCAGAATGATACTGCACTGATTAAAATTAATTTGAGGGGCAATTTTCACCAGTACCTAATCAAGTATACATGGGATATAAATTTTTTACGCTGAAGCAGAACGACGGTCAGTAGTGATTTGAGGAATTTTTGACTGATGGTCGTACAGTGTCTAATAATTGTGATTTTTCTGTGTTCAATGACAGTTTGCTTCGTAACAAGATAGCGATGCGAGAGTAAGACAACGTCTTCTGGAGAAGGTATCGTCCAATCGTGAACTCTATTGCTGAAACTAGGGCGTCAGAAACAGCCATGAAATAAAAGCAAAGGAGGAACAATCAGCATCCAAAATTAAGTGTAGTAAACTCGGTGTTAATACTCTAATCGAATGTGTTATACACAACATGAATATAGATGTTGTAGTATGGCTATAAAGAAAAAATAAATAAAACATCTTTGCGTATTACGTCTAGATCATCTTTGAGAGAAAGGAGGGAGGTATCATCTCTGGTTATGTCCTATTGGAAGGAGATGAGAATTTTTTGCATGCTGAATGGAAAATATTATGCAGAGAGAATTATTTTGATTGGAGACGAATTAGTAGTAAGATTGTATTATTATTGTTTCTTAAATTGACAAATTATTGATTCGTTTACGTGTGTATTGTGACATGGAAAAGTGTATATTGTTTCAAGGTAAGGAAGCTTAATAAATATGTAGATTTACTGAATTATTTGATTGAAAGAAAGCAAACAATTTTGAATCCTGTGAGTAAAAGTCGAAATTTTGTTTGCGTGACTCGTGACGCATTATGACATCAACATATTTAAAGTAAAAGTAATTTTGAATTTCGGATAGTA
>CM067377.1:107035469-107106886 GCA_034510155.1 Eucriotettix oculatus | reverse complement strand
GGGGGCGGAAGGGGGATGATGTGTGTATAACCTCTGATCCTCAAGTCAGAGACCGAATCTTCTCGAGGTGCCCCTGTTTTAATTAATCGGTCAGGGCGGAAAGGAGAGCACAGTGTATTTCTCATGTGCCTTGGTGTCGGACATTCCTGAGGATGTGAAACCTAATAGTAGGGGGCGGACCAGGGTGGCTCGCTGGGAACTAGTATCCTCTATGAACCGGTTCAGGAAGGGGTAAATCGGGCTGTGCGTTCTCGACTTTCAAGTAAAGCACCTTAGGTGCTGAATGCGCTTTCGCCCTGTAAAGCCAGTTTGGTATATACAGGGCCAGGTGCTGGTTCCGTCCACTAAAAACCACCTCCCTTTACAATGTACCCCCTCGCGGGAACAACCTGCTAGGCTCTACTTCGCGAGGGGCGGATTGCCAATTGAACATAAAACTACAAACTGCCTCTGCAACTCAAATATATCAACCCTGCAAAATGCTATTGCCCGTCAACAAAAGGGAGGACATTTACACAGGTCAGGGGGACCACATGTTTGTAGCCCAAAATAAATATATCTTCACAACCAGCTACGCTAAAAATTTCGGCTCATTACATTGGTCTAATTTGTTTTTCGTAGCACTGTTCCCTTTAAAATATTTAATATATATGTACATAATTGTGTAAATATATAATTTTTGTGTTATAATTTCATTCAATACTTATATTTTATAGCATCATTAAATTATACTACTGGCTACCTTTTATCAAAATTATAACACCATGTGATAAAACGAACTAGACAATACAGAATTGTGAGTCATTCCCAATTGTTTTGTTCTTGTTGCAGTTATTGAAGAAATGTGTTCTTACAAGAAGATATTGACCAGAATAGCAGCCATGTCTATAAATTACCTGATCTTATTTAAAACTTAATTTCATTAAGACAATTTTCATGAACATGAATATAGTGTCATTTGGGCACTTGAGCAACCAAATTATACTTCAACTTTAGTTTTCATGCAGTTCTATGCAAATCAACCTGAATGTATAAAATACATTAGTTTCTCATTTCAACGTTCACAATTACTCTTCCATCCAAGTAAATTAAGTTGTTGAAAAATAATATAAAAGGATATTATACCATTTATATGAAATATCTGCAGAACTTTCACTAGAACCTATAATTTTTAAACTGCTGAGCAAACTGTTTTAATTCTCAACTATTCCTGAACTTAAATTAGGAGACTATATTTAAAGTAAAGTAAAATATTTCAAATAATGGCTCTAGGTACATATTAATTTTTTCTCATTTGAATTTATTATCATTGATAATATCAATGTAAATGTATTTAATTACAAGAGTGATTCCAGTGGCAAGAGTTTTTCTTTTATAAATTTACTATACAGGACAGGGTTGTAACCACAAAAATTAACAAGAGATTATTTTATGATATGGTATTTTATCTTACTTGGGCAATTAATTAAATAAAGCACAGAATTTATCCAATGCTATGTATTTGCAGCTAAAATGAAATAAACAATGCCTGAGAATGTACACAAAATAGTTACATTTATATATTACATATATTTTACATGTTATAATCCTGCCTTATATAAAACGGTAATCTTCTCTGCAGACTACAACATAACAATTGAGCAGTATACCTCTAAACTGAACCAAGCTCACTACAATTATGGAATTGCAATTCTTTGGTTTACAGTATGGCAGAAACTTTCAGTTGTAGTTCTGGTAAGGGAAGTGAGTACATTATAAAGTTGGGCATTTTATAGATATAACAAATCTACTAAATTGTTATGCCTTCAAATGTTCTCTAAATAGTGGTTCAAAAATATAGTAGCAAATAAACATGCAATTCAGTTAGTTAAAATCAATGTTCATATTGTAAATAACTTTATAAAATGATAACTGCAATATCTAGATGATCTCTGCTCCTGCACATTACCCAACATTTATGTAACCTAGCATCAGTTTCTACTCTTCATCATTTTACTAATAAATACCTTCATATTTATATAGCATACAAAACAATTCATTGCTCAGTTATATCATTGTATAGAATGCAACCAATGAATTATATCTGCATGCATACTGCTTGTACACAACAGCCTCCATCCAACACCTACAGGTTTGACCAGATATATTATATAGATATACAACTTTCACACAACAATTTTTAAAATACAAGTTATTGGTCTGTTTCATATAACCCCAACAGAATATTTTAAAGCTTGCGTATAATATCACTGTGTGTACATGCGCATGGTAACGATAACTGGCGCAAAGCTCCCATTGCCGCTATATATTTGGCACTAGTGCTAATACACTACAAAGTGAGAAGCTATTCGTTGCAGAGCGGCAAGCTGGGCTTGCCTTCATTAGCACTTGTTCACATCTGGAGGGGTAGAAAGGTATTCGTCAGCCCTTTTATGGTCACTGAGGGCTTTCAGAGTATAAGAATCGTGAGGAAGTTCTGATTTCTTCCTCAAGAGGGGTTTGTCTTTGTTGCACACTTTCCTAACCTAAAAATGTTAGAAATATAATTAAATAAAAGAAAAATTTATATATTTTAAGTAAAACTAAATGAGTGATTTTAGATATAATTAGTACACATAAAGCTACCTCTCTTGCTTCCATTTCTAGCTTCTCGTAAGTGATTTCCTCCTCCATATCTCCTTCTCCCATTGGAGACCCCATGTCTATATCCATGTTATTCTCCATATTGCTTATCCGTGTAGGACAGTAACCAGGGTTTCTCATTGCCAATTCTTCAACCCTACTCCATGCCTCATCACGATCACGTTGCCGTTCCTTTTCTTTCCTGAAAATGAAATGAAGGATAACACTTTTGACGTTTGAATGTACACACTTCAAATTCTGTCAATATAATATTTTCAAAATTCAGTTAATTCTGCCATCCAAAGGACAAAGGCAGTAAGTCTCTAAAAATAGATGCTTTTGAGAAATCAAGGGATGAAGTTTTTTTGATCTTCAACATTTACATAAAACCATTACCTATTTGAAAATGGTTTTACCCATACCAGGAAATATAAATGTCTTTATAAATTAATTATAATTATAATCCATGAAATACTGCCTTTTTACTTTCGATGGAGGAATTAAAGAGTCTCCATAGTTAGCATAATTATTATATAGAGCAGATGAGGAATATTTTGGGGTGGATTTTTTATTAATTCAGTGATGGATTTAGGTCAAGTTGAGAATAAAGTCAAGTTTTTGAACACTAGGAATGAATGCCTTATTTATTTTTCATCCAAATTAATTGTCTCGCTGCAGATTTTTCAAAATGGCCTACGATAAAAGATCGAAGAATTTGCATTCAATCTAGAATGGCCATGGTTATGTGAAAGAAGGAAGGAGGAAAAGAGTATGACAGAAGGGGAAAAGGAAGAAAAATTTTGTGGGGTACATCACAACTAAACAGGGAATCTTTCACCACTGTAGGTCTTATTCTGTAACAAGATTTTAATATACAAATGTTTACTAATTGACAAACTGTGATTTCAATCACATGATTAAAAAATTGTTAATTAAGCAAAAATACTTACTTTTGCCTTTCTTGTTTATATTGTTGAGTACATTCATCAAATAACTTTTGATTCATTTCCATAAAAAGTTTTAAAGCATTGTAAATTAAACCATGAATAGTTCTGCAAATAAAAATAGGAAAGTGTACAGATTTTCAGAAAAAAAACTATGTAAAAGCTAATATCACTCATATTACTAATACTTCAATTCAATGAACCTAGCTCTTCAGGAAAGTTTGTTTTGCATCTTGGAATTTGAAATTGAAATTTAACTTTACTTTAGAATGTGACAACCAAGTCTTGATTGTTTTTTCAGAAGTACACATTCAGCAAATCAATTCACAACTGTTCACATAAAAGTGATTACTTAATCCCATCACCCACAACACTCGCCCATTGCCTCAATGTAAGCAAGGGCAACTTCGCTTCCCAATGTTAACCTGTTATATTTAGTTACAACCATTAACAAACTTTCTGTGTGAGCTTAGTATCTTTCTCTAATGGTTATAACCTAAAGACTAATTTATGGTATATAGAAATAATTAGAAATTCAAAATTGTTACACAAATAAATAAATATTACAAATATTAGAAGGGTGTGCTGAAAAGAAGTGCCTCCAAATTTTTTATTTTGTTCACAATACTGATTGAGGTATAATATGACTAAAGTTGCAACACACTGTAGCTAAAGCGCTCTGAATTATAGCAAGTAATGTAACTATGTTGGTGTGTGTAGTGATTGAGTTTCTAACCACAGAAAGAGCGTCCAATTTAAATCCAGATAGGAATGAAATATATATATATATATAAGAGAACCTCACAAAATTGAAAGCACAAATTTGAAAAGTTCAGCCAGAAATGGAACACCCTCTCCATCAGCATGACAATGCCAGACCACACACAAGTGCCTGATATCTGCAACAATCAGACACCTTGGGGTCACTGTCATTGATCATCCACTACACAGTCCTGAACTAGCCCCATCCAATTTTAAATTGTTTTCAAAACTTGAACACATTCAAGGAGTTCACTTTGATAGTGATAAAGTGGTGCAAGCAGAGGTAATGTTGTGGCTCAAATTTAAGCATTTTCTGAGACTGTATCAACAAACTTGTAGAAACATGTTCAGGGCAAAGGTGACTGTTTAGAGAAATAAATATGTAGATATGAAGAATAAAGATGTAGAATGTTAATAAAATTGTTTTATTTAAAAAGCCTCGAGATTTTTCATATAAAAAATTCAGGGCCATTGTTTTTCAGCATGCCTTCATAATTTTATATTCCATTTATATTCCTTGGGGATTAGAGACAATTTGAATAGTACTTGAATAAAAAATAGAGTAAATTAACAATTCAACATACTAAGAAAAAATAACTAAATTATTTTGCCCTAACGTTCTTGCAAACGCAGATGTGATTCCAATTTGGCAATTTTCTTCAGTGTGGTTACATGGCAATAAGCTATATTCAGAGATGTAACACTTATTGGTTTAAAGTGACAAGATGTGATGACAAAATTATGAGAGGAAATGTATGGATTTGTGGTAAAAGGAAACTTTTGTAATATTATAATATTGAAACACAAGGTTGCCTAGTGGCTATTGTTGGAACAACTACTCACCCTCCTCCTCCTATCGCACACAATGGGATGTAGTCCATTTGGACTGTGTGAAAAATTAAATTTGGATAAATAAATCCTAGTCCAAGCAGGTAAAAGTGGGCTTAGACAATAATGTTTCAATTGTGGTTACTGCCACTGCTTAAGTGAAATGTTGGACTTTTTCTGATAAAGTTGGAATATGAATCGACACACAATTAAAAATTCTAGCTAATATCTTTTAAATAAATATGAAAACTTACTTGTTCCAATGAGATTTGGAATTGCGATACAGTGATGGAAACATTATCGGCAGAATATCTGCAGCATTATCACTTATCAGTGACATGATATATTCATTATTCCAATAGTAGAGGGCCCTCTCTGCTACCTGTACACAATACTATGCTTGTAAACATTGACTAATTTTTATTTCAAGTAAGAAATAAAATAATGAAACATTTTACCTGAAAATGAGGGCTTGAAACACATTTTGCAAGTTGCCGAAAAAGGGGATCCATAACTTTTTGAAACTCTGCTGGTTCTATGACATCAAGAATTTCTTCTAATTCATTAAGAAACATTACCTGCAAAGCAAAATTGAGCAGCATTAGTAGTTATTAAGTCTATTAACATGATGTTCTTATTTTCAAATTAATTTGTATATATTTTACCTGTAAACTTCACTTTTTAACATTGAAAAAATTAAAAATTATTGCACTTAATAAAGACTTATTTATAATTGAAAGGATTTTAAATTACAACCAAAAACAGTCCACAAGTTATTGACAAGAACTTGTAGTTAATTTTATCATGACATTCCTTCTCACTCTAACTGAACCCCACATCACCTACAGTGTACAATTGATATTATACATCAATTAACACAAGACAATAATGTAAAATGCTTCATTTACCCTTGGTTTGCTTCAAATTGTAAGATATCTCTTACAAATATAAAATGTTGCACAGTATTTGTTAATTCTCCAAATAAACCACTATTTGCATGGCAACTTTGTAAAGTAATTAAAATTATTACCTTCATATGAAAAAAGTTGTGCATTGCAAATTACTGGATTTAAAATACAATACAATGCAACAAAGTACAAATGTAGATATAAATACAAATTACCTCTTTTGGTGAATGCGTCTTTGGCCAAAATTTAAGCAAACTCCGTATAACTGGTTCTGTAAGGGATGGATCCTTCTCGAGGAATTGAACAACACAATAGGCCAATTGCGGGTGGTAAACGGATAATGATTTAACTTTATGCAATGGAAGAAGCACCTTCAGTAAAAACATTTTGTGTTCCTCTTTCAGAGGCAAAGCAAATCCATTGATGATGCTACAGGATGAAAAAGGCTTTTACAACTTTCAGAGTAATAATTGTTACTATTTGCTTATTGAATTATATTACTTCAAGTATTTCAAATGGGTTACAAACTATAATAGTAATTAGTAATTTATTCAAAAATAAAGAAAATTAATCATTTGTATAAACAAAAAAATACAATAATTTTTTACAATTAAATCAATGTAATAATAATAATAAACATGAAACTTGAATATAAATGATAGTCAATGAACAATTTTAGGAAAGAAATATAGGGATTGTAGCTTAATGAAATAATAAGTTAGAGAAAACTACAGGTTGTAGATGAAGATAAGGCAGAGCTAAATAAATTCAGTAAAATCTCTCAAAGTAAAAATTATGTAGGCATAAAGAAGTGAAATGTTAATGTGTAATGACAGTAGGAAAGAACATTGTGCTGGAAAGCCACACCTGACATTCAGTTCTAGTAGTCTAAGGAATGAGATTTTAGTCCTTTAAATTTTAACACAAGAGTTCTCCACCTCATTAATTTCTACTATTAATATAATATACATTAAGATAGAGTTTTTGGGTGTTGAATGTTGCTGCCACATCTGGCCGTCACTCAGAATTGTTAATTTAACTTTGTTTTGATAGTAAAGTTTTGTTCAGTGTTAGTGACGTAAGTTGAAAACACTGCCAGGTATGCATTGGTGATGTTGAAAAACTGTGGTATAAATTGTGACATGATGCCAGACCTGAGCCAGTAGCAGTTGAAATTTTGGGTAGTGGAAATGGTGAGTACTCAGTATGACAGAGTCTTAAGAAAGGAGCATAGCTTGCTCAGAAACATGCAAAGTTTAATGAAATAGGCTAATCATTGTATAAAGAGATACTACAGTAGGAGTGGTTAAGAAAACTGTCCGTATGTGGTAAAACCATGTCACGCCACATGGATAAGTGAACAAACAAACAAGTGAAAACTTTATGTAAATTAATTGAAGTTTCAGTACTAATGGGTGTAATTGTTCTTTTCATTTGTTAATGCCAAGGCTATTTAAAGTAAATTTTTCATATAAGGGCAGGAAAAAGAGACAAAGTCGGTGGCTTACCTGAAGTTTAAAGCTGGTAATCACCATGCTGAGTACAGTTTGAATTTTTGGAGGCAGTTGCCCCCTTCATCAGGTTAGGAGTGCCATAAATTAATAGGAGGCATTAACTGGCAGGAAAGTACAAAAATGTGAATTTTCAAGTACCCGATGGCCAAACTTCGGCAATGATTCAAATTTCAGCTCACCAGCCATTAAGACAGCAAAATTCGACACCCAACAACTCACTCAGAAGCAGGATAGAATTTGCAATTGATCTGGTAAATAATGTGGGAGGCAGGCAGGTGATATTTTTTTTTAAATTTTGTAGGTGGCAATTTGGGGACAATTTTTGAGCTTTGTAGTAGGCCAAAGTATATGACATACATGGCACCTCATTCTGCCATTGGGTTAGCAACCTGGCTTAGGTTGAGGAGTTGGAGCTTACAGGTGTGGACAAGGTTGTTGTGCGGTTCAGGAGGAAGGTGACTTATGTATAGGTGAGGAATAATGTGGGAAGGACGCATTGAAAGGAGTTGATTTTTTGTAGTCCAGTAAAGTAGGTTGTGATTAGGAATGGATTTTCTTCTTAAGTTGATGAAGTTTTGGGTTTCGGTATTTGGGATATTTGTTTCTGGAGGTCTCTGGGGTATTTATTAATGAAAGCATTGGAAAATATGTTTGGTGAAAGATGACAACCTGTACAGCTCACAAATGTGAGCTCCCTTAAGGCTAGGCTATGTGGGTAGATTTGGTGTGTTCAGGATGGCAATTGGTAAAGTGAAGGTAATTTAAGGTGTTGGAATGTTTAAGTGGACTAAAATGATGATTAGGCCAGAACTAGGGCATATATCAACATAAAAGAAAAGAGGGAGTAGTTCCAATTGAAGTTAATGGGGCATTGGGTGTTTAGGGTATTGCATCTGGTCATTGGGTCCATCAAACAAAAATTTGACTAAGTGATAATTGATCTATGAAAAGGTTGGCATATAAGGGGGCCATCCATGATCCCTAGTGTGCCATTTATTAGGTGATAGTATAGGAGAAGTAATTTTTGACAAGTCAAACTGAGTGAGGGCAATCAGAAAATGGATATATAAATGTGTCTCTGGAAGTGACATTGTCATGTTAATTAAAACTATTATTAAGAAACGAAAGAGAGATATAAAGTAGGTGACTTACCTGAGGTTCATAGATGGTAGGCGCCTTGTGAGGTTTGCAGTTCTTTAAATTTTTCGAGGCACCGCCCCCTTCATCAGAAAGTTAGGAAGACATTTCCAGTGATTGGTTAGCACTCAACAAGGTGCCTACCATCTATACACTTCATGTAAGCCTCTCCTTAATGTTTTAATTAGTCTGACAATTAAATTTTCTTACTTGTGTGTATAAATATAAGCATAAAAATAGTTTATAATTCAAAGTTTCTTTTACCTGCCCAAAATTTCCAGCAACTCTGCAATACCATTATGGTGTTCAGTCTCATAAATAAACCTGTAATTGACGTAAACCTAAGATAAGTAAGATATTTTCAAAATGAAGAAAAATTAATAACAAAGCAAATTTTTATTACCTGTAAAATATATTATTTATCTGCTTCCTAATATATGCACGAAGTCCTAGAAATTTTCCATAAATCCTGTGTAGAGTGGTTTTTAAAAAGTCTCTTTCTCGTGGATCCTCTGAATCAAATAGCTCAAGTAACTGAAATGAAGTATAAAAACCAATAAGAATTGTGAAGATGAAACTATTAATTGAAATTGTTTTCTTGCAGACTTCTAAGAATTATTTAATATATACAATTTCTAATGAAAATAACCCAGAGGAATAAGTTTAATTCAAATGAATGTTCATTTAATAAGAGTTATAAAATAAATTGATAATATATACCTGCTCTTTTAAGTAAATGGAATCTTACTTAAGATGAAATAACAGAGGAATAAGTTTAATTCCAATGAATGTTCATTTAATCTGAGTTATAAAAAATTGATTTTTATATACCTGCTCTATTAAAGAAATGAAATCTTTGAAGAAAAAGATTACTTTGTGATCTCCAGATCAATTAATTTCACACAGAACAATATTTTTTTAAAGAAATAATTCAGTAAATGTCTTTTTTATGATTATGAATCTAAATAATAAAATTTAATGTTCACAGCCCTGGGGCTTCATTCATACGTGTACAACACAAAAAATAACTTATAAACATTCAAAATAACAACAAAAATATTTAACAATGAGTGAAACTGAAAAATTATAGTAGAGAACCATAATTTTTAACATAAATTGCTGAATTGTTTGATTTCATGTAAAGCATCTCGCTTATCAGTCTAGAACATATGATACATAAAACATTTAAATTTTTAATATTTTGCATATCAATTTTATAATTATTTATGCTTCAACAAGACAATAATTTTATACATTAAATATTTATTTTTATTTCATTAATATAGGTTTTTATTAGTGTTCGTTTTAACCAATAGAACTGGATTATTTTGATATACATGGCATTGTTTTCCTACATCATTCATCTGATTGTGATGAAATTTTGGTGAGTCAAAATGCGTTATTTTAAATAACATTCACAACTCCCTTCATCCATTAATTCAATCAGTACTTGCGAATATTCTCAAAGCAGGTATTTCTCAAAACCAATATATATTTTTTATATAAATATCAAACAAATTTCTTTAAAAAAAATGTAAATTATTGATGGAAATCATACTGTAGTAGCATCATGTTTAAGCTATCAGCAGTGTATGAGAGTTTTTCAAAGTCCTGCCACTGGTTGGTGAGAAAAATATTAATCTCCCGGGTCTGCAATGAATGTAGCAGTGCTGCCTTTTCACTCAGTCTGACATAGCCAGCTTAACACCAAACCCATTGAATTATATACGAACATTAAAGAGAGTGAAGTCGCCATACCTATCTGCTGCATGTTACTCATACATACTCTAGGTCTAGGAAGTCTTCTGAATATTTCTTGTTGTTGTTGTGGTATTCAGTCCAAGACTGGTTTGATGCAACCCTCCATGCTAACCTATCTTGCGCAAGCTTTTTCATTTCCTTGTAACTAGCACACCCAACATACTCCCTAATCTGCTTAGTGTATTCAATCCTTTTCCTCCCTCTTCCCACACACTTCCCTCTAATGCTAATTTTACAAGACCCTTGTGTCTTAAAATGTGGCCTATTAATCTATCCTTTCTCTTAGTCAACATCCGCCATATTGTACACTTTTCCCCTATTCTGTTTAGAACTTAGTTGGTGATTCTATCCACCCACCTGATTTTCAGCATTCGCCTACAGCACCACATTTCAAAGGCTTCTATTCTTTTCCTTTCCCCAATTCCTATTGTCCACATTTCATACCCATATAACGCCACGCTCCATAGGAACATTTTTAGCAATGTTTTCCTAATATTCACACTTATATTAACTGTAAGTAAATCCCTCTTTTTCACAAAAGACTTCCTTGCCTGTGCTATCCTACTCTTTATGTCTACTATACTTCTATCATCCCTTCTCAAGAAACAGAAGTCCTTAACTTCCGTTAAAATATCGGTTCCCAATCTAACACCCTTTGTTATTGCTCTGTTTCCCATTACCTTCGTTTTGCCTCTATTAATCGTCATATGTAACTCTTTCTCCAGGTTTCCAAGTCGTCTCCTGATTCTCTATTTCATTTGTTTAGATAGTGCATTACAATAAACATTGATATTTCAATAATCACAGCAAGCTTTAACGTATCACTATTCCTTAAAACAGAATTTGAATAATATTCCTGTAACTTTATAACCTACAAATTGCTAATAACATTTCTGGTTAAGAATCAACTTCATTTTCATCCTAAATATACACTACATACTTGTGCAATGTACAGCACTGTTCAATAATATATACGGGCAGGAAGAGGAGTATTTGCAACTTTACCCAAGTGATGTTTTACTTTTCTAGTGTAGTTATAATTCAATCTGAGTACAAGAAGTCTCTCAACATGCTTAATATAAAAGAATATAACAAATATAATTTACTGTCGCAATGAACTTACCTGAAGAACAAATTTTTGATCAATAAACCTCTTAGCAAGATTTGGCTGGAAGTCTGCAGATTCCAAGAATCTGAAAGATAAATCAATATTATAAATATTTTTAAAGTATTCATAAATAATGTGAAAGAGTAAATATGGATTGACTCTAACCTCAGAAAGAATTCATAAACAAGTTGTAAATGTGGCCATGCTGCTTCTAAGGTTGGCTCGTCTTCTTCCGGATCAAACTCGGCACCATTTGGATTGCTTGAAGGTGGCAATGTTCGAAAAAGATTTACAGCAAACTGCAAAAAAAAAAAAAAGATGAGTAAAATGTGGAGAATTAATTTTACATACAAAAAAGTTAAGATAAAATTCACCACTCAGCATATCCTTTATCAAAAATTTATTAGTAACACAGTTCTTCAAGCAAAATGTACATGTTTAGGTCGATTTGGATGAAATTTTAAAAGTAAATTAGCACAAATTGAAACCAAAATTTAAAAAGCAAATAGTGTAAGGGGAACATTATTTTCAACAGAGTCCTGACCTAAACCTGAATACAGTAACTACTACATCCAGAAATTTTATAATCTAAGTTCTCAATGGTGTGTAGAAGAGAGAGCAGTATGTGAGGCTACTCAGAGCAGCTGGCTGCCATGAGCAGGCTGCCTGCATAGCAGGCTTTGTAAAAAGCCTCAAGTCAACTTACAAAGATTATTTATTTTATTTTATGAAAAACCCAATTATCCCTAGTAAAATAAGAGATTTTTCAAAAACTGTGAATGAGTTCATTTTTATAATTTATGTATAATATATGTGATATTACATTATTGTATAGTTATGTATACTATATTACTTATAGTATACAGTAAAATTTTTGTTCCCTTATACAATATAATTGTAATGTAATTTAAAAATTATAGTTTGTATACATTTACAAATTTATATTAATTAAATTTCAGGTTTTTTTTTACAAACAATTTGCTTACAAAATGAAATAATGAAAAAATTTCAAATACACAGTAGGAAGGAAATTTAAAGTACATATTATTTAGTACTATATTCTGATGTAATATGGAATTGCTCCAACTTTAAAAACCTCAAAGTCCCATAATGCACTTTTAAAATTTTCAGCAACTACATTAAATTTTAGGTTTTTTTAAAAAACTAATTTCATTTATCTACTAAATTTACAAAAATGAATTGCTGTAACGTATGCATGCGCATAACTTCCTAATGACTGCACCAAATTTGATAATTCCTTTTTTGTTGTGTTCGTTATTGTCATGACAAGTATTGTATAAAATAAAATTTTTAAGTAATCTTACATACATATTTTTAAATGTAGCCGCAGAGCGCCTTGACCATTAGGCTACGTCACCGGTGCGTCGAAGATAGTCAGTCTTGTAAGATATATATAATGTATTTAGTTAGGATGGATAGAGAGAAGTGGGATAGAAGAGATATTACTAGGAGTATATATAGTAACATGAAAAGTTACAGTCCAGACAAAATCTATACGAGCAGGATTGTAGATTGCGAGTTGTGACCTCTTGGGCAAGTTTCGCGCCATGACACAGACAGGCAATTGTCGGCGAGACATATTGTTGTTTGGCTGATGTAAGTGGAAGCATCTAGGCAGTCCAGGTCAGAATGTGCTCTTAGACGGAGGTGCTGTGGTCCGTAGATCCCACAGCCATGTGATAATCAATGGCTATCGAATCAACCCCAAATTAAGGTGGTGTTCAATTAAGTTATGTCGAATTTTGAGAGTTGTTAGTGGTGAATGAATGACCATGCCCTGTAGATTACCAACTACGTGCTCTGATTAAAATTAAACTATTAAATTGATCTTTTGGTGTTCTTATGGACAAAAAATACCTGGGGCCCTACAATTTCTTAAAATCTAATATTGAGGAAGAGTTAAGCTAGGTTGGAAATGACTGGATTTGCTACATTATATATATAGTAGATCACTGGAAATGTCTTCCTAACTTTCTGCCTCAGAAAATTTAAGAACTTCAAACCCTTAATAGTGAACCTGAGGTACGTCAACAACTTTCTATATCGCTTTCCTGTCATTGTTTTAATTAACCTGACAATGTCATTTCCTGACGCATACACACACAATTTCACAAACATATAAGCAAGGCTATTTATATTAAATAGGTAAGAAATTGAAAATACATTTTTCTATATACAACATAAAAATTTTCTAATTATTAATTTTGCAATAAATATGTTAAACATTTTATAATAGTGAAGCTTATTAGTTTATCATACTACATTGACAAGTATTTTTTCAGTAGTTCTGTGGATGAGAGAATTCACTTTAAACACGCTATAATATATGAAAAATAAGTAAAGAACAACACTGTTATGAGACTGTAAGATCAACAATCACTATTAAAACTTCGGTAAGAATTTGAAAAAGTGTTACCTTCAGAATTAATTACAAAGTTTATAAGTGGCATGCAATAAATCATTTCCAAAAATTAAATCACCTTATGATAAAATGAATAATAGATATTTGTAAACCACACATATTTCTGTACAGACTTAAAACAGTTAATTGGAGTGAATGAAGTTTAATTATTATTTTAATTACTTTAAACTTTCACTAATTGTAAACTCTAACCTTATTTTGTAAATAAAAACATCTTATGAATACGATTTATTTGAAATAATATGTAGGCAACTTTATATTAATTGATAAAGTATTAACTTCCTCAGAATCTGAAATTTACTCTGCATAACTATTTCACAAACGTGCATATCTATTTATTAGACAAACAATTAACATAGTAAAAAATATCAGAAAACCATAAGAGGATGTTATTCATCACTTGTGCATCCTAAAATAAAGTAAAGTCTTACCATACGTTCAGTACTTCACTCACTAATGGTGTAGTAAAGTTAAACCTCTGGACTACTTAAAAAAAAGGTACTGTACTCGGCATCATGAATATGTTGTCTTCTACTGTAATACCTGCCAATTAATAACATTGATGGCTACTTAATTTCAGATCTAGGTTTTTTCTGCAATACTAAAAAATTAATTTCAGCCATAAGATCTATTCTTTCAATGCTTATTACATTTCAAGCCTTTATTAAAGGTAATAGGTCTGATGATGCACATAAATTATAGTACACAACAGAAGGAAATATGGAACACCTTAATAATTGCATTAACCTAAGTTTCATTCAAGTTTTAAATTCTTACTACTGACCATACATACTATGGGACAGATTTTAGAATTACATTCTGTGCTCTGATTTGTTTGTAATTAAATCAGATATACTATAAATGCCAATAATCTTGAGATCACTGTGTACTTTTTATAAACGCAAAACTTCATAACTGTAATGAAAAAATATAGATACACAAACTGTATTAAAATTAACAGTACATATTCATTATTATATATAATAGAAAATACAAAGAGTTTAGTTGTAGCCTGAATGTACAATAACATTGTTGAATAGGACAAGTAATTTATGTTTACATGTTTCTAACAACAATTATGCTTAAATCAATAATCAGATTGCAATTACTATATATATATATATATATATGGGATAAGTGACGAAGTCACGCATTTGATAATTGGATAGAAAGAAAGATAGAAATATTTGGGAGAAAGGCAGGAAATTCGCTCTTTAAATCATATGTACGGCATGGAATCATGCACAAGGAAATACATATGTCAAGCGTAGAAGGGAATGGAAGAAGGAAGAAAGACTGAAAAAATTCAATGTGGCCAGGACTCGAACCTGGGTGCACGAAACAACAGTGCATCACCCCTAGAGCCGGGGCGTGAGTCTATCCACTCCGCCACCACATCGAGTACGACCAACCGAACATTTTCAGTCTATATATATTAGGTTTTCAAGTTAGGATGGATAGAGAAGAGGGATGGAAGAATTAGGAGCATCCGTTAAGGATGAACTAAATAGACATTTTAGCCAACACTTGTGATCCTTTATACCATAATGAGGAAAAGAAATAATACTATTTATAGAATAACCAAACGACATAACGGAGAAAGACAATTCAATATTCCATCATATAATTCATTGATTGAGACGTATCTTTCACAGAAAATATAAAAGTTGTAATATATAACATTTCAGAAATGAGCCTTTTTTTAAAAAAAAATATTAACCATATCCAAAATAACAGCATTATGAGTGTTTTCTTTTTCAGAGAATGTTTTGTAATTGATAAATGTTTATAGTTCTAATTGACAAACATTGTTCATTCAGTCTGGCCAATGTATCAATAAGAACAATTGCTAAAAGAAATTTTATAACATCATGACAATAGAAAATATAAAGAACTTCTTTGTTTTTTTAAACAAAATGATATAAAGAATTAACAGATTTGTAGATTACTGACATATTGAATTTCTTAAATCACAAATTAGCAAATTTACAATTTAGTAGAAAAGGTAAAACAATGTAATTATTTGAAGTGGATTTTTGGCCATGAACAATATATCATAATAAGTATAATTAACTATAATACTGCTGAATTTAGCAATGAAATCAACAGGGAAATAATTGGCACATAAAATTTTAAAACATATTTAGGATTCTCAGAATGATAGGGAAAAATCTGACAATAACAAGGCTTTGTCAACGATTAAATACAATAGTTTTTTTCTCATATATTGGATGATTAGATAAAAATTAAGGATACTACCAGAATAAGTACTTATGGATCCAATTAAAAGATAACTTATTGTTATGGTGGAAAAGACACTTCTAGAAAATTTAGATTACAATCTTTTCCAATTCAAACTTAAATGTAATATTTGAACAATAATTATTAAACACATTCAGTAAATCAACCACATCATCTGTAGTGACTACACAGACAATATCATCAACACATGTATAAAAATAAATATGTTAATTCTTTAACTTATTTTGCTAAAACCAAGATGTTCTTAATAATTTTGACATAACACTTTATAAAATTTCTTGTAACAATTGTTCTTACTGCTACATTGGTCAGACTAAATAATCTTTATAAATTAGACAACTTAGACATTACTTGTCATGAAAATACTTTAAAAGCACGTGTCAAATTAACTTAGTTAGAATGTAAAGAAAACTGAAATCCTCTGTAACATAACAGATTAATATGGCAAAGTAGCTGAAAGCTTCTAAATATCCTAAAATAAACATTGAAGATTGAACTGGTTTCTTTATTTGTATTTAATAATTAACCTATGTAGTTAATATATTCCATATTTACTGAAAAATAATAAGTTTTTACCAAGTCTAATAAAATATGTAATTTACATCAAATTGTACAATGATTACAGATCTTCCATGAGAATATACAGTATGTCCTTTCAAATAACAAAATGTCTAGAAAATATTTTTCTTTACTAACCATATTCACAGCCTCTGGGTATATTGGCTCTGTTATCACACCTCGCTGTGTACTGACAAATTCAACCATCTCATTGAGAGCAGCACGTTTTACTTCTTTCCATTTAAGATCTGACAGAGGATCAGCCACAAAATCAAACAGCACACAACACTGCCGTATTTTCTGAATGAACAGTTGTTCTCTTTCATTTGAAGAAGCATCTAGAATTAAAAAATAATAAATTGTTTAATAGGCTGCCAACAAATAATGTTGAGTTCTTAGCATATTTCAAACTGAATTGAATGTTTTAAAGTGATGTGCATAAAGCACATTTTTTTATATATAAAAATATGGGAATGGCAGAAAAGGTTGTAGCTTCACCTACGTTGAAAAAATTGAGGGCAGATTGTTACACTTTACGACACAGTAGACTAGGAATTATAATACACAGCAACTTTAACAATATATAATGATTGCTAATACTTTCAAAGGAAATAAATACAAAAAAATTAAACTTAAAAATGTGTGGGAAGTTACACAAAATAGGATAAAAAAATGTCCTCCATTTATAATTACTTAATGAAGGCATGCAAACTATGTTCCCTACTGGATACTATTTACGGTCAAACTGACAAATACCTTTACAACACAGTATGTAGGAACAGTGTTTTCAATAGACTTTACAGTCCTGCCAAAACCCTGACTATTCAACAGTAAAGTGTATGCCCAGTGAAAATTTAACCATGTTACACATTATGCTTGCACCTCTACAATAAAAAAATTCCCCAGTTTGAGTTGATCAATATTATTTTTGTAATTTTCCCCTGTAAAAAAGATCACCGTAATGTGAATAGCAGAATAAATTAACTCTGTATTGTGACTGACTATATTTTAAAAAAGGTTCAGTAGAAATAACATGTTACACTTATTGTGAATTAGTGTTACTCATTTGTTTCAAGGCTCAATTCTTAAAACTAAAAACAATTACAAAATGTAATTTCAATTCCTGAAAATTTATCATCTCCAATTCCCAGTTTTAAATATAAATTATATTTTGAAAAGATATCAATCTAACTTAATTACAAATATACTACCAAACTTGATAACAATGTGATCATATTCAATAATTTTATCAAAAAATTATAGGAAGTGTCCCAGACTAGACACAATGCATAAACTAGTTTCATAAAAGTGAAAGTGGGTTTTCTTGTGAATCTGATAATTACACAGTTCTTGGGTTTCAACACTAGTTATTACAGAACACAATGATCCAATGTGTAGCTTTGCTGACTGAAATTGTCTATAATCTTTTCAAGTGATACATTATGCATAAAGTACATAAGTTTTGTAAAGTATGAGAACAGAATAAGGCTATGAGATGACGATGGCAGAGACAGATGTAACCTGGTAAGAACTCTATACCTGTCAGTTTGATAAAAAATTAAGAAACATTATTTGTTGTTAGTCAGCAGAAAGTCTCTACAAGGAGAGGGCTACAGACAACAAAACCACATCTACAATAGGGTGAAGGGGGTTTCAACAACACTTCTATGTTAAATTTTCACAGATGAATATGGCATTTAACAGGAACTATACTTCTGAAGTAAACCTGCAGTAACTAGTAAAAATTATACTAAAAAAGTTACATTCAGGGACAAAATTGACAGCAACAATCCCTTTAATAATTTTTAATTCACGTGTCTTGAAAATTATCAAATTAATATAGTACCATAGAGGAACATTTCTAATAATCCATTTATTTATTTCCGTAATGTATTATACTCTGTTTTCCAAAAATAAGAAAATTCACTCCTTAATTAAAATAGACAGGTAGGTAATAAAGTAAATCAATTTATTTAGTGGGAATTAATGTTCTTAGTGATTTTTCATAAATAGCTTTTGATTTTAAAAGTATCTGATTTGAACGACAAAAGTAAATAATTTTTCTCAGCAGTAAATTAAACGTAAAACTGGATTACTTTGACCAAATTTTTATTACAACCTTAAGGTTTTCGATACGTTTCATAATTAAAGACGCGTTTATTACAGTAACAGGCTGTCACTGTTTTCGCGATTTACAGTGAACAGAGAGGAGGATGTGGAAGGAGGCATTTATTTGGAGACGGAACGCTACAGGTTATCGATCGCACCCATTAGCGCGGGTAGTTGTCGCGGAAGGCCGGGACTGCTGTATTTCGCTACCAGGTCCAATCCGCTGTGGAAGCTGGGGCTCTTGGGCAGCCCCAGGGCTGAATTACAGTTACTGCTAGAGTAAAACATGGCCCTGCTCCCGGGGCACGCGGCACTGTGCACCATCGCACCATTCGTCACACCCACAGCGAGATCACTACTATCCGTCACTGTCTTCTTCGTCGCATGGTGGCAGCACTCGTAGGCACTAGCGCTCCTGTCGGTCATATGTGACGTTACTGTGGACCAGTAAACGCGTACGGGTGTTTACTCCCCCTCACGAACTAATATCGATATGCGTGGGCTACCGTGCGAATTCATTTGAAACTTTCCTTTCGTAATTAACTTCGAAGACGAAAAATGGTACTTCGCTCTAACAACTATAAATAAAACGAAGTCAGGAGATTCTATGTAACGGCGGTAACTAAGTTACGTGCTATATCGCTGCTATAAAAATTCTTACGAGGATATTTCCGAAAAAATACTACAAGGGAAATAATTTTGCGGCCAAAGGCCCGTAATATATATCAGTGTAAAAATTTGAGACCAGACATCCATCAGTAACACGAAAGTATTTCCTTTGTAAATATTTTAAATAAAATCATTCGAAACAAGACACGTATGATGACAATATTTTATTATTCACTATGATTAAGTTTCGTAAATACTGTCACTTAAGTTTTTTTTTTAAAAAAATCATTCGATTGTGATTTTAAAAAATACCAAGCCTGATAGCATGCCACGATTCTGTCACTCTGTGCTACGAAGCTTCGGGAAAAAATTGGTAAACGGGTAGTGAAAGTGGCTGAAACGAAATAATGCGGATTTCTCATTCCAACCAGAAAAAAGTGTGTTTAAGCGCGTGCGCGTGCCTTAAAATTTGATGCCTTAATATACGCCGCTAACACTATTATAAGATAAATATAAACGGCCAAAAGAGTCAGCATTAAATATATAACTATTTATTAACAAAAGCTACATTTAATCTTCATTTGAGACTTCAACATACTACAAACATAATATTACAATAAATTAATTCTGAGTTCTATGTTACAATTTTTAATTTATATATAAAAAATGGTTAAAAAGAAGACTTCAATATTTATTGCATAAAAGTGAAAGAATTTCACATTAGTCCATGAAAATCTCTTACCTAAAATCAAAAATATTTGGAAAACATGGAATGTGTGTGGGGGATTCACAGAAATAATACTAAAAAACATGTACTCTTAAGATGCTTTGTTTAAAAATCAGTATTATGAATTGTTCCAAATTCAGAGTTTCATTTTGAATATTTTTATTGAGAAAAAACTTAATTTTGGTTTGTAATTGTTTGGGGCCAAGTTGCCCACATAGCATGATACCACTAGGAGTGTACTTCTTTCCTCAATCACAGTTTCTTAGCAGTTTGAAGCCTCTACTCTCACTTTAAGTTATCCTTCTTCCTCATTTCTTTTTCTGGATAATTTATTACTTTGTTTAGGGTTCATTTTCACAATTTCTGTTTTCACGTGGTTTATTTTCAACTTGATTTTCACTACCTTGGAACTGAATATATCTACACATATTTATGGTTGTGCATTAGCAGACAGAGATAGGTCAAATAAGTAGCCTGATGCTCAATTTATTTTCAGATTAGTCTTCAAACATAACTTTCAGTTTTAAATTTTGTATTACTTGTATAAAGTAGTTACAATATTAAAAAATTCAGATTTCATTTTTCCAATAAGTATTCATGGCAAGATTTAGGCATCAAGATAAAAATATTGCATAATACATTACTACTGAGATGGCATGTGGGAGTGTGGATGAGTGTCATTTCATAACACACATTTCATTCATATGCATGTTCTCCAGTGTGCACCTAAACTCATACAATTTTTCCAGATGTTTCTGACACTATTCTCAAAACATTCAGAGATTCCACAATGCTTAACAGTTTCCCAATTGTCTCTCTACGGAATCTGTCAAATCTTCTTAAAAATCAATGAAATAAACATACATTGCTTCACAATTATACTCATTGTTGTAAGTGATCCATACATGAACTAAATACTACTTATCGTTTTTTTTTTGCTGTCTTCATTCTTTAGGGAACTATCCCATTAAAATTTTTATGACACATTTATCAACCTCTCCAATCAAAATTCATTAGATCCAGTTTTCTTGTAATTTGATCAGCAGTCACGGCAATTTAAACATTCTTCCATTTGCAGTATTTTAGGAAATAGGTCTGCCAAAATGTTGGTTACTATCCTTAGACTCTCCTCAGAAGAGTTCACTTGGTAGGTTATCTATTGCCTACCACTTTCCGCTCGTTTCATTGGTTACAGCTCCTCCAGTTTTGTAATTGGAATGATCTGAATAATCATATGCTCATTCTGGAGGCCTTAACAGGTTCTACTTTTGCTTCTTAAAAGTTTTTGACCAATATTTAATGTGAACATCCTTTAAAATGAATTAAATCCTTGTTTACTTTTAACAGGTTTCTCAATTGTGGGTTTTTTAATGTTAATTTTATATGACACCAAAGTTTTCTTAGTTGTTATCTCTAACAGCTACTTCAGCTGTCGATGTGAGATCATCAAAATATTTTCTCTCATCTTGAAAGGCATTCCTCTTACATTCATCATTTAACAACTTATAATTTTCCAAAAATGTTCAGCATATCTTATTCCCACAATTATTCTCACACTTCACAGCTTTCACAAAGTCAGTTTTTCGTCTTTTCTGACGAATCAAGGTATCAATAGATTCATGACAGAATTACGGTACCGAGTCATGGATTATGGTGGTTATAACATTGAAGTACAGTGTGTGAAAAGGTTCATTTTCAAAAATGTGACACACTTACTGATGATATAATCACATGCTGACAAAAAGATTACTGTCAAATTAAATACTGTAGTGAACCTAAGTAAATGAATTACTGTGCATCACTCAGCACCCAGCTATTAAGTCATAAAAACACATGGTTTGAGAGTGAAAAGGGGAAAGAAACTGGCCAGAGCTATATGTATGCCGGAATTTAAAAACAGATAGCAGCACACTTTTGTGTTAATGGAAGTCAAAATAACCGATAGTTCGAAAAGACTTTGTAGCATAAATTACCTGAGAATAAATAGTGGTTACAGGTCAAAAGAAATTCAGCTTTTCCTACTACTTAAGAAGCAGGACTGGTGTTTAAATTAGTTGAGTAATGCATATTTACACAAAAATAACACAGTATCTTGTAATGAATTGAACTGAGCTGATCTCTATGCAAATTAAATTAGTTCTGAAAACTTTTGCTTTCGAAACAGACTACCCAAATTTGTATGCCCAATCTTTTAATTATTATGATATTGCAAATAGGTACATTTACCTTTCAGTCCGGGCAATTTCTGAAGTTCTCTATTCTTACTAATGCTAAAACGGGATGAGCTTTGACGTTTTTCTTTCTTGATATGTTGAGGTCCAGGATATTTTATTTTATTGATCTGAGTTGGAGGAGGAACATTGCCTCCTGGAGTTAGCTGTTGCATGGTTGGCACTGAAGTTTGCAAGGCAGTATTGTTAAGCTGAAAATAATTTTTACAAAAACAGCATATTATAATTGTTAAAGTAAATCACACAAACAAAAATATGAATGTATTATAATAGAAAATATAACCTCTAATAAATAAACTGTTAAGAGCTATGAAAGGTGTAAATTATTAAAGCTATTTTCACTTCAAGTCTGGTCTTTTCACCATTGCACAATTCGCCAATTAGTATTGCAAAAAATGAATGAATAAATAAATGATGGCTGTAGTTTACCTATGAATGAAACATTCTTGCAAACCGTTAAGTTTGAAGGAACCTATTCTTCACAAGTCATACAGTAAACAAATAAAAAAAATTCAAGTTAAAATTTGATAAAATAATACATAAATTACGTTAGTGCAACGTCCAACACTTCTCTCCAAATGTTAACCTCGCCTCAATATGGTTACTCCTGATTTGACAAAGTATCTGGAAGCAAGAATCAAGCATGCTTCTCTAACAATGGTCAACAGTTTCTTAGATGGGCCCTTTCCTGTCCCACAACAAACTGCTCCTACTTGCACATTACTCATTTATGTTTAGCATTTGGAGCTACTGAATGGTGTCACCTGCATGAAACAAAATGACTTATCACCATTTTTATATGTTTTTCCTGAGTAAAATGTTCTACAGGTAAAGTATTTTTTTTTTTTGATTTGCTCTTGGGGAGGCATAACAAAATCCTAATACTGGAAGCATCTAATAAAAATAAAAACAAATGGAGAAATGTTAAGTACAAGTAAATATGCTAAACAGCACAAAGATAAAAACAAGGATACACAAGATGGATTAAATTTCATAAGCAAAAATGACTGTGAAGAAGTAACTCTGAATTAATTTCGGTGCTGCATGCTGAGATAGCTCTCTGTCTATGGCTAGGCCGACTGTTTTAAGTCTATGTCTACAAAAGTGTTTGAAATCTAAACAATAGCTCTGATTGCCATTCTTTGACCAATAAAGTTTCTTTGTTGTTCAAAAAGTTTGAGCAATTTTTTTCCCTTTATATTAGTTTCACTCATTAACCTATTCCACATGGCTTATCATTAGTTATTAACTTTGCTTCTACTTGTGGATTGCCAAGTATAATAATTTTTACTTGTGTATTATCTTCTGCTTGCCCCAAACTTCTTCCTTCTTCTTTTCTACTCAGAAAATTTAATAATAGCCAATATTACCTCACTACTGTCAATTTACAAAACTAAAAAAACTCCTGGTCAGAGTGGAACAGAAAAAAAAAATTGGCACACTATCCCAACATAAGCTAATACTTTGGCACCTTTCAAATAATATAAACCAAGAAATTAATTCTGACAATTCCTCAATATCTATACTTTCCACTTATATCTGAACACCAAGTTGTGAAGATTTGATGGAATAATGGCCTTAATATAGATCACAACATATGAAAATGAAGTTTTTTAGACCGACTAATAATCAGAATAATGAAAACGATAAAAAACACAAGTGATTCTAGACGACTAACAAAATTTATTAACAGTGGTAAAATATGTAATAAACTGAATTAGCTAACCCAACTCGATTCACTTAAGTAAGCTCCTCTTTAATTCTAAATTAATGTACTACTTTCGATAAATGTTCCTAACATTTATGAAGATATATGCTGGACAAGTGAACAAATGGTAAATCTTATTAGGTGTATGTAAATAGTTTTTTTTTTTGTGGTACTCAGTACTAAGACTGGTTTGATGCATCCTTCCATGCAAGCCTTTTCATTTCCTTATAACTAGAACACCCAACATCCTCTCTAATCTGTTTAGCGTATTCCATCCTTGTCCTCCCTATTCAGTTCTTACTCCACACACTTTCCTCTAATGCGAATTTTACAATACCCTTGTGACTTAAAACATGGCCTATTAATCTATCCCTTTTCTCAGTCAACGTCCTCCATATTGTTCACTTTTCCCCTATTCTGTTTAGAACTTCATCGTTAGTGATTCTATCCATCCATCTGATTTTCAGATGCCTATAGCACCACATTTCAAAGGCTTCTATTCTTTTCCTTTCCCTAACTCCTATCGTCCACATTTCGCACCCATATAACACTACGCTCCATACAAACATTTTTAGCAATGATTTCCTAACATTCACCCTCTTTTTCGTGAAAGGCTTCCTTGCCTGTGCTATCCTAGTCTTTATGTCTACTATACTTCAACCATCACTAGTTATTACGCTTCCCAAGAAGCAGAATTCCTTAACATAATATCCCTTCCAACTGTTTCCCATACTAACACTCCAATACCTTGGTTTTCCCTCAAATAATCCTCATATTGAACTCTTTCTCCAGGACTATGTTCATGGCATTTATTATGGTTTCCAAGTATTCTTCTGATTCTCCTAATACTACAATATTGTCGGCAAAGCGTTAAGGTTTTTATTTCTTCTCCTTGCAGTATGATTACTTTTCCATATTCCGTTTTAACTTTCTTCTTCGCCTGTTCTATATATAAGTTAAACAGCCTAGGTGACATCTGCATCTTACTCTTTCCTTGATTTCTGCTTTCTTTTCTTAGTCTTCTATTCGAATTACTGCTGCCTGCCTGTCTTCTGTAGAGGTTATGTATTAGTCTCCTTTCTCAATATTTTATTCTGGTTGTCTTCAAAATCCTTAATAGTGTGCTCCAGTTCACATTATCAAACGCTTTTTCTAAATCTACAAATGCCATGAACATAGGCCGGTATTTTCATATCCTATCTTCTAAAATGAATTGCAAAGTCAATATAGCTTCTCTTGTCCCTACATTCTTCCTAAAACCAAACTGATCTCCTAACTCACATTCTATTTGACGTTCCTATATACTATTTTCGTTAATATTTTGCATGAATGGGATACTAAACTAATTTTTCTGTGCTGTTCGCATCTATCAGCCCCAGCCTCCTTCGGTATGGGTATAATTATGTTTTTACTAACATCTTCTGGGATTCTTCCTGTTCTGTATACTTTCCAACCTTCCCTGAACAGTCATGATACTGCTTCTTCGCCCTATCAACTCTGCTGGAATGTTATTAATTCCTGGCACTAAATCATAACTTTCAGCACTCTATCAAACCCTGACCTTAAAATTTTGACCCCAATACTGATGAAGATCAATACATACAAATAATTAGAAACATTTCAAGAATTGCCTATCAGATTTTTTTATTTAGAAGTATTTTATATCTGTGGAATAAAATTAAGGAACATTATTTATTAAATAAAAGATTATTGGTTTGGTAAATATTTATTTCTTAAATAAATACAATGAGATATTCATTAATTTATACTTTTAAAACAATCTTGAAATGTGCTGCATACTTCACGAGATATTCCAATGATAAACAGTAACAAAGTTTAATAGATTATTTTTATGAAATCTTCTGAAGACAATTTACTTCTCTTGGTTAAACATTTGACAATCATCTGCTCTCAAATAGCAAATAATGCTTTGTTATTAGTTTTCAACTAATTGCCACATAAGGTATCCAATGAATTTTATACTTCATTAGACTGCTGCCCAACCTAAAAACAAAAGAATTAATATTTTAAGATCTATGTTATTTAAGTATAAGCTTGTAATAATTATATAAACTATTGGAAAGATTTGGAGCAAATTATACAGCACTCGTGTGATTTGAAAGCAAGGGTAAACTACAGCACTGTGTTTAATTTCCCGCGGGTATAATATTCCAGAGGTAAAATAGTCCCCCATTCGGATATACAGACAGGGACTACTTGGAAGGATGTCATCAGAAAGACAGAGTGACGTTCTATGAATCGGAGTGTGGAATGTTAGAAGTTTAAACTGCGCAGGTAGATTACAAAATCTAAAAAGGGAAATGGAAAGGTTAGAGTTATATATAGTAGAAATTAGGTAAGTGAGATGGAAAGAAGAACAAGATTTTTGGTTGGATCAATATAGGGTGATTAGCACAAAATAAATAGAGGAAAAGCTGGGGTAGGTCTTGTAATGAATAGAAGGATGGGGCAAAGTGTAAGTTATTTTAAACAATATAATGAAAGGGTAATTATGATAATGTTAGAAACAAAACTGCAGCCGATGACAATTATTCAAGATTATATGCTCACAAGTGCTGCAGAGGAAGAAGAAATTGAGAAAATCTACAAATAAATTGAAGAAATGATTAAGTATGTCAAGGGGAACGAGAATTTGATAGTAATGGGTGACTGGAATGCAGTAATAGGAAAGGGAAGAGAAAATGATGTAGTTGGGGACTAGTGACTAGGGGAAAGGAATAAAAGGGGAGATAAGCTAGTAGAATTTTGGACTGAGCACAGATTAGTCGTGACAAATACCAGAGTGAAAATCATGAAAGAAGACTATACAAGTGGAAGAAGCCAGGGCATTTGCACGCACAGGTTCCACTTGGAATATATAATGGCTAGACAGAGGTATAGAAATCAGGTACTAAACTGCAAGATGTACCCAGGAGCAGATATAAACTCTGACTATAATCAGCTGGCTTAATTAGATGCAGGCTGAAAATGAAGAAACTCAAAAAAAGGAATTAGAATAAAAAGATGGGAAATAGAAAAACTGCAACAACAGGACATGCTTCAGAGTTTCAAAGAAGATATCAAGGGTAGATTAATAGAGAAAGAAATAATATAGAAGAGAAATGGGCACTCTTGAAGGAAGAAATGACCACAGCAGCAGAAAAAATAGGAAGAACAGCTCAATATAATAGGAAAGCATGTATAATACAGGAAATAATAAAAATGATTGATGAAAGGCGTAAAAATAAAAATGCAAGAAATGCTAATGGTAAAGAGCATTACAAATGCATGACAAATGAGATAGATAGGAACTGCAAATCAGCCAAAGAGGCTTGGCTGCAAGAGAAATGCAAAGCAGTTGAAGATTTCATGGTGAAAGAAAATTCAAGAAACATTCAGCGATAATCATAGAAGATTTGAGTAGAAACATAATTATACCCATACCAAAGAAAACTGGGGCTGATAGATGCGAACAACACAGTAAAATTAGTTTAGTATCCCATGCATGCAAAATATTAATGAAAATGGTATATAGGAAAATGGAACATAAAATAAAATGCAAGTTAGGAGATGATCAATTTGGAATTAGGAAGAATGTAGGGACAAGAGAAGCAATATTAACTTTGTGACTAATTTTAGAAGACAGGATAAGAAAAATCGGATTATGTTCATGGCATTTGTAGATTTAGAAAAAGCATTTGATAATGTGAACTGGAACAAACTATTAAGGATTTTGAAGAGCACTGGAATAAAATATAGAGAAAGGAAGCTTATGCATAACCTCTACAGAAGACAGGCAGCAGTAATTAGACTAGAAGATCAAGTTGAAAGTTGTAATCAAGAAAGGAGTAAGACAAGGATGCAGTCAGTTGCCCATGCTGTTTAACTTAAATATAGACTAGGCAATTAAGAATGTTAAAACAATATGGAAAAGGAATCATACCGCAAGGAGAAGAAATAAAAACCTTGGGAAACCATAATAAATGGCATGAACGGAGTCTAGGCAAAACAGTTCAATATGAGGATTAATAAAGGGAAAACCAAGGTAATGGAGTGTAGTTTGGGAAACTGGAATAAAAAGGGTGTTAGATTGGGAAGTGATATTTTGATGGAATTTAAGGAATTCTGCTACTTGGGAAGCGTAATAACTAGGGATGGTAGAAGTATAGTAGACATAGAGTAGGATAGCACAGACAAGGAAGGCTTTCGCAAAAAAGACAGATTGACTTACAGGTTATATAAGTGTGAATATTAGGAAATCGTTGAAAAAAAAGGTTTGTATGGAGCATGGCGTTATATGGGTGCAAAACTTGGACAATAGGAGTTGGGGAAAGGAAAAAATAGAAGCCTTCGAAATGTGGTGTTGTAGGCGAATGCTAAAAATCAGATGGGTGGATAGAGTAAGTAACGAAGAAGTTCTAAACAAAATAGGCGAAAAGCGAACAATATGGACGACGTTGACCAAGAGAAGGGGTAGATTAATAGGCCACGTTTTAAGGCACGAGTGTCTTGTAAAATTATCATTAGAGGGAAGTGTGAAGGGTAATAACAGAAGAGGGAATATGCTAAGTAGATTAGGGAGGATGTTGGTTGTGCTAGTTGTGATGAAATGAAAAAGCTTGCACAAGATATGTTAGGCCAGTCTAAAATCACAAAAAAAATTAAATACAGATATTTAGCTTGTGAAATCTTATATTTTGTTATCTTGAACCTCAGTATAAAATGATTCCACAATTTTTTAAACTGCACTTCTTTTTTTTTTTAAGTAAAAAACACAGAACAGCATAAGACTAAATTTTGGAAAAGGGAGTTAAGTAAAATGGCAAATCTGGTAAATAGAAGCAATATTTGAAAAAAAAAACATACATTTTCTATAGATTGATTGTCTTGACTAACTACAAAACTTCCTACAAAACTATTACAGAAGAACCTAACTTTTCCAGTTATTGTTCAACAATTTTTTTATATGGACAAATACATTTAAAATGTTTTATTTCCTACTTTTTGAACAATTTTTTTGGAATCTGAATTGTTATAATACGTCAATTACCTGCCGTTCATAAATTTACAAATAAACATATTATAAGTAAAAACTATTTAAGTCATTATATTTTTATCCATTCAAAATGTGTATTATATATATAATTTAATTTTAAACTGAATATTTGATATTTTAACAAATTTATAATTTTTTTTTCAGCATTCAACTTTAGTTGGAAAATGATTACTGTATGTATGGAAAGATGGAAAATATTTTTACAAAAAATTAACAAGTAAAGTTTTTTTTGCTGACTTATTGGTTGATTTGTTTCCCTCTAAATAGTTGTGTGTACAGTTCTTTGACAATAAAGAATAATACATCAAACAAAATCTATTTCATTTATTTCTAAATGATGCTAATTTTTATGAGTAATACCACCCCTTTCTGCAAGTTCTGTAAAACAAACTATTTGCAAAGTATCAGACGATTAGGGCAAGTATACTGACAACAGAAACAATCTTGCAAATAAGTTACCAAAAGTTACAAGTGATGTTTTATGTTTAAAATTTAAATTGAAGACGCTCAACTACTATATTCCCTACAGAAAAAAGTAATATCTTCACAAATGTTGATAATAATTGCCTGCAAATATGTTCCATGATAAAAAAATCAAATATATATTTTACATAGATTGTGCATACCATAAATATAAGCTCAAATACAAGGTTTCCATAAGCATAAATAGTAGGTATATCTAAAAAAAAGAATATACATAAAACACACGCAAAATTTGCCAACAAATTATTACAGCAAATAATTTTACAATTGGATTCCATAAAAAACAAACGAAGAGAGCATGTACAACCACTCCAGTAACCCTTCTTCCAACAATTTCATAATATTTTCAACAATAAAAATAAATTAAAATATTAAAACATTTGAAGTTGTCATGGTCAACTATTACTCACCTTCTAAAATCTTTTCTACAATGCATCAAATGTCAAAGAATCCCCCAAAAAGATGCATCTATTGTCATATCCTGTTGAAAATAAGTTTTCTTTTAGTTTCCAAGAATATATCTATATTGTAAAATTTTCCAAGAGTACTTTTTAGCAACATACCTGGCATCCAATAGATGAAGTATCCCAAAAACTTCAGCATTGTAACCTCAAAAGATTTCAGGTTCTTTCAAGTGTATTGTTGAATTATTTCCACAAGCTTGATGATAAGGTATACAATATAAAAATATTGCACAAACTATTGTGTTAAAATTTTGCAGCAGATATATGATAGAAAACTGCATATTTAACTTAGCTAATGTTACATACTACATGTAGATACAACAGTTTTAATAAGGATACACAACAATGTCATTTAACATATAATAAATTTATTTGAATAGGAAAGAGTGGCAAAACAGACAGATCTTGCATGTCTGGCAGCCTGCCAAACAGACATGCACTGTCTGAAAAAGGTAGCTTAGGTTCTTGAAAATTCATAGTATTGTTTGTACATCCCTGCCAGTCAATGCAGACTTTCAATTTAAGTCATCAGCAGTTTTCTGTCTCTCTTTCATATACAAATCAATTTATTACATTGACTTTATCTAATATCCCCTTGCTTCCTCGTTAACCGAACTCCAGGGGATACAACAAGAGGAATGCATTAAGGAAGAGGTCACTTAGATTGGCCGACATAGAAAGCTAAACAGAGTTTACCATTAGCTGGTATGTAATTAGTTGATTTGGAGGATTGTGATAGGTTGAAGGATATGGAAGACATGGAACCTGTTTAGAAACTCAATTTAGGTGGGCAAGTGTGACGAAGTCTACAGGGAACAAGGATGTAACAGTTGTAAGGAATACAGATGGGTGATCTGATTGAGATCCCTCAGCATAGTGAGCGATAATAGATTCATAAGAAAATAGTAGTAGCTTTTTTAATTCACTCCTCTCCTCTGCCCCAAGCTATTTGAATCACTCAATCATGAATCAGAATCTCTTACTTTTTGCATAAGTTATCATTGTTCTGTTCCTGCAAAATTAAATTAAATTGCACATGCACAAAATATTGTAACACAATGTTAATGTGATTTTCTTTTATTCAAATGTCCAGAATATAATTGTATAAATCCCTTTTTTTTATATTGGTCCACATATTATAGATAAATTTTATCCTATACTTATCACATGATCGTTTCATTCTTTACTATACTTTTACCAACATTACAAATTCACTTCATTTTACTATACATGATCATGTCCTTAATCATGAGACCTCATCATAATATTAATACAAAGGAAGTATGTAGAGGATCAGTACAAAGAAATATTGCTTAATAGAGCCAATAAATTTTTTTAAATTGCGAAGCTTTAAGACTGATGCTGCAGCCCATTACGTGACTGTGCATTTTAAAACTGTACACAACACACTTCTTTTTATTGAGCAACATGTACACGAGAGTAATCCACGTGGTCACAATTCCCCTTTAATAACATAGGAAGTGATTTTAAATGGCAGGTGTGGGAGGAAGAGCAATTAACAATTACAATATATGAATATAGACAGTAATTTTGTTCCTCTTTAATCAGAATCCATTTGAGATCACCAAATACCTCAATTATAAAAATAAAGTATCTAGAGCCATTTATTTTATTCTTATAATTACTTATTTATTTATTAAAACCGTTTATAATTTTAGTTAACTAATTATTAAGTCAAATTCAGTATAAAAATCATGTGGAAATTCATGAAAATAAGGTGAATCAGGCGTGGTGAGAAAATGAAAATGTCAGGTTAATCAAAATAATTATTAAGGGTAGGAAAGAGAGAGAGAGAGAAAGTTGGTGACTTACCTTAGGTTCACTGATGTCAGGCACCATGAAAAAGGATTGGAAGTTCTTAAATTTTTGGAGGCACTGCCCCCTTCATCAGAAGATTTCGAGTGACTGACATCCATTGATAGTCAATGGCTAGTCGTCACCATCTGATGAAGGGGGTAGTGCCTCCAAAAATTCAAATGTCCAAAGCCCTACATGGTGCCTGCCATCTGTGAACTTTAGGTAAGCCATCAGCTTTCTGTTTCCCTTTCCTATCATTACTAATTGTTTTAATTAACCTGACAATGCTATTTTCTGATGTGTTTATTTATACACACGCACAAGTATATATATATATATATAAACATTCAGTAAAGAGTATTTCAACAATTTATTTTTTAAATATTTTAATTTGTACTGCCATCTGTTTCAAATATACATATTGAGTAAGAAACACTCCACATCTTATAACGCCAACCCCAATTTATATTGTTACTGAACTAATACAGTTTTATAGAACCAGCAAGTGTGCGAGTCATCCTATCTTTCCTTAGGGAAGAGGCTTAAAGCTTTAGAAAATTTGGCCCTACTAAGTGGCAACGCCAAACTTCTATTTGAGGTAAGTCAGTCACTCCCTGTTTCACTTTATATACATAGACATAGGCTAACAACTCCAAAAATTCATAGAACTTCATCTCCTCAATGGCAATGCCAAGCTACAATTTCAGTTAAGATATCACCTTTCTCTGTTCTCTTTCTAAATGAACATGTTTTAAATATTTTGAGATTACATCCTTACTTGCTTTTATGCTACAGGTGTAAGATTAAAATTTGGCATTTTACTCAGAAGCAGTTAATTTTTACAACACTGATGTAAGCTACATACAACCATTATAGAAACATTCTGTTACAGAAACTTAAATAAGTTATTGATAAATTTTATATCAAATAAAAAATTTCATTTTCAAAACAAACTACCATGAATTCAGTGATAAATTGTAGAAATTTTCTCAGGTTGCCTCTGCATCATGTAACTGGTTGGCATAATGCATGGGGTGCATGTGGAGGAGTAAGTGGTGAAGTCAAAGATTGACAAACCTTATTTGAATATTTCTTGTAACTACAAGTAGGCATTGAAAAAGTAATATTTTATGCATATTGGGATCATAAACAGTATCTAGAAATTGTAGCCACAAATTGACGAAGTTAAAACACACATACCTCTGCAATTACATTTATGCATTGAAAAATTGTCTCCAGTGGAGTTTTAGAATTATGCTAGTTATCTGTAAATGAAGGAAGAATTTTTTTTACCCAGTTACTTGATGTCCAGACAATCCAATATAAATCTTGATTTTAATTAATAGTTACTTTCCTATAAATTCTACTACAAGTGTGTTCAGCTGAAATCTGAACTCAAATGAATATTTTTAAAGTATAGCCAGATTACTTAAAAATTAATAAAGTTATTGAAAGTAGTTAGAAACCTGTTTCTTAGTATGGGTTGAATGTACATTGTAACTTCAAATTCAAAATCCATTAATTATAACAACACTTATTTCGAATGGAACTTATTAATAATTACTGTTACACAATTTAAATTGACATTAAGAAGTTAATTTTTAAAAAACATTGTATAAAATTCCTAAGGTTTCAATAGGGCTTTTAAATATAATTTCCTTGAAGAATAAATACTTCAACTTGAGAAAATGTATATTGGTGCTTCTACTACACAAAAATAATACGTATTATAAATTTAAATAAAGTTTTGCATTGGCAGTAAAGCAGCAACTTGCCGAGTACTTTGTACGTTACACGGTCAATACTTCGCTATATTTGGTTAAGGTTGCACTAGACGTACGAAAATTTTCCCCAAATTTAATGAAATCCTCATTAAACACTTACTTCGTCATTGTCTGCATTATCTTTGCCATTTCCAGACTTCTTCGGCAGATCCTGTAATTAGGAAATGTGTAAACATGATTGCTTTTTAATGAAATAAATCTAATTAATATAAAGTAAAGAGGATTTGGTGAAGAGGCGGATCATCGCATGACACGGCGTCAAACTAGACACATTATCAAATTAAACCATAAGATGGTAACAGTATGTTATAACGTTAGAGGAATTTTCTTGGGAGATGGCTTGTTCAAACATATCCTTTATTTACTTTTTAATGAGCATACCTTGTCTTTCTTCGGCTTGTTAGGCATTTTACTGTACTTTATGGCATGGAAGAAAAACACTTGCCCAAAGATACTAGCACATACAGTATAATATTATACTGCCATTGGTTAGGGTAATCACGTGTTTCACAAATAAATGTGTGGTAAAGATAGTCCTAAGGTGAATAATTTTATTCTCTAAAACAGAGTCAAATAAGACATTTTAAAGCATAGGTACATTGGATCACATTCAGTAATTCTTTGAAATTCATCTTTTGTATGCGAGAGATAGCAACTAAGATATCACGAAAATATTGTTCCCAGAAAAGTTACTTGTTCATCAAATAAAGTTAAATAACGACCTCATATTCCAAACAGGGTTGTAAGAGTTATAATTATCAAAACAGAGTTTAAGTATGACATTCTCAATAACTGTTTCGTGTTGATATGAATCTTTACAATAACCACATCTGAACGAACTACTCATCTCTGAAAGTGAACGTGAAAGGATTCAATGTTGTACAATAGTGATTCCGGAACTATGCATCAAAACGTCCCAAGGCATTCAGCCGGTAAAAGCTAACACCGGGTAATTGAAAATCCCTTGACTTATGTTCTCAAAATTATAGTTTTTTTAACAGAAATATTTCACTTTTCTGTTTTTCGAAGAAAATGATAAATAGATTAATCAAAACGGAAAAACCACAGAAAAATGGAAACTTTATTACTACTACTTTCGTCTTTGCCTTTGGGACTTCATCAAGTCTGGCTTTTGAAATTATCACTACGGAAAAAAATTATGAAGATGATACCAATGATTGTTTTCCTTTCTTGCACAAGTTTAAGTTTGTAATCTTCAATTAAGTTATTTTGTGTTGCAATATAGAATCTGATCCAAAAAATTACGTATCACAAAATTTATCTGATGGTTCGGAAAAAGCTTTCACGCAGATGATATGGACAAATTCGAATGGATTCAAGCGCTAATTCGAGAAAAACCTCCAACGATCATTAGACAAAGAAGTTGATCGATTATTAATTGAAGTCAACAATCCTGGGAAGGTTTATAGAAGAAGATTATTACAACAGGAAATCATAAGGGCAAAGAGACTTTAAAACCGATGTCGGGAAGTATTTGTTTTTAATTGAACTATAAAGGATTGGAACAATTTACCTGAAGAGGATTTGAAACATTTCCTGGGAACGATAAGGTTTTATAGGAAAGAATAAGGAAGTGAAGTGAAAGTTTATTGAAACAACAAACGATCTAAACAATGGATATTTTAATTTAATTTTTTAAAGTAATTTAGTATGCTTGTGTGTATTAATTTTTATTCATATTTAATTTTTGACTACTGTTTCTAACTTTCACTGAGTGAAGCTGAATTGCAGGATTAATAAATTCATTCAAGTCAAAAATTCGTTGCGAATATGAGTTATCAGCAGTCACTGCAATAAAATGTATTGTGCAAAAATAAACATGGAGCATGATTGATAGTAGACGTATCTACTTTGATTCCGAGATTGGAGAAATTATGAAGTGAGCAACAAGCTCATCCATACCATTGTTTTTATTATGCCTCTTTATAAATTGTTTGGGAATTAAAATTTTTATTATTATTTATTAGTAATAATAATTGTTATAATTTTATACTAACCTAACCGCATTGTACGGAGTACAATAACTTAGTACCAATCTACGTTCTTACGACAGATAACTAAGACTTCGTGAAGAAAATATTGTTGCATCGTTACGTCAGTTACCTGTTTTGGGATTTTCGTAGGGCGTCACGTTCATTTTCACAAGTAAGACACGTTTGACAAATAACTATTTTATTGTGTCAATTGGTTTTTCATTCAGTTTTTAATGCTCTTTCGATTGGTGTTCCGTTGATAGCATATCATTTCCGAGTTCGTTGGAAAGAAAAGAATTTAGAGAAAACTGACCTGATATGGTGGCTTTTATATTCTCTCCTAACAAAATTAGCTAATAGAAACCTAAAACGGACCAACCACTAAGCAATCGTTAATCAATAATTTAAAGAACAAAAAATAGCGTCCCGTCAGGAAAAAGATTTAGGCAACAATAAAAGCTCAAAATTAGTACTGCAGAGTTTGTTAGATAGAAGAAATCAAAAACATGCGACGCTACATAGTCTGTGGGAATTTCTACCTTGAAGAGTGTGTTGAAGTCCCGGCTGTTGACAAAAATAATTTTATTTGACCCAATTGTGGCCAGTCATTTATTTCAATTTACTATTTTTAAATACGATGAGAGTTAAAACGGAATATGGAAAATGAATCATACTACAACGAGAATAAATAAAAACCTTACGTTATGTCGATTATACTGTAGTATTAGGGGAGTCAGAAGAAGACTTGGAAACTATAATAAATGGCACGAGTGTGGTCTTGGAGAAATAGTTCAATATGAGGATTAATAGAGGGAAAACCAAGGTAATGGAGTGTAGTATGGGAAACAGTGGAATAAAAAAAGGTGTTAGATTGGGAAGAATTTTTGACGTAAGTTTAGTAATTATGCTACTTGGGAAGCGTAATAACATAAACAGTAGGACAGCACAGGCAACGAAGGCTTTCGCGAAAAAGAGTAATTTACTTTCGGGTAATATCAGTGTGAATATTAAGGGGCTTGTAAACGAGCAACTTTTTACGGCAAATTAGTATAAACAAATTGCCCGGCAATATATCAGTATTTCCGAGCAATGTTGCCCGTACTGCAACCACTCGCCGGGGTGTTGCCGTAGAGTTCGGTCCGGTATCGAAAATATGCTATATTGCCCGGCAATACTAGTTCCCAGCCCTCACATAGAGGTCTCTTGTGGCCAATCAGCTGAGTTAATAATTAATATAAGATGTGGTTAGCGTCGTGTTCCGCATAAATATTATTCAGTATTGCAATATGGATTCACCACACGAAAAAATTATTGCATTTATCGACGTAGTTCACACAAATTCATCAATTTGAGACGTGGGTCATTATAGAATACCAAGTAAAAAAATAGATGTTTGGTAAACAATAGCCAACAAATTGTATAACTTGTGAAACCTATATATTATTCATTTATTGAAAAGTAACAAAAAAATAATTAGAAAGTAATTTCTAATTTTTAAAATAATTTTTCAGCAAATAACGAGGTCTAGCCTGTAATTAAATAAATTCAATTAATCCTTTCCTTAGAACTACGCATACTTTAATCGAACACTGAATAAAGATGTATAGGGCATTCCCGTCAAAATAATTTTTGGATAATTGCCAATCTCGTATAAATCGGTGTTGTATTTCCCATCACCGTATCACCCTCCAATGACCTCTATTTTGAAGGAAATATTCAGTCTCCCTTTGACATAGAAGGCGACGTTTTTGAATAGATAATCAAGAATCAGTTCGTTGCTTAAATTGTGAATTGTTCATTTAAAAAACGTCTAAACCAGGTTTTACTTTATCACCACTAACGATGCGCTAATTAATAAGAATTTTATTTTTGGCCATATTGCTGTGCTACGTGTAAGCGGAAATGTTCTGGTTACAATGTGGCCGCAATATTGCCGGGATATACATTGCAACACGTTGCCCGTCCATAGCTACGGCAACACATTGCCGACAATATTGCCGGGCCATAATTTTCAGAAATATTGCCGGCAATGTGAAATTTTTGTTGCTCGTTTAGGAAATCATTTCTAAAAATTTTCTTATGGAGTGTGGCGTTATATGGGTACGAAATGTGGACGGTAGGAGTTGCAGAAAGGAAAAGAAAAGAAGCCTTTGAAATGTGGTGCTATAGGCATCTGAAAATCAGATGGGTGGATAGAATCACTATCGAGGAAGTTCTAAGCAGAATAGGGGAAAAGCGAACAATATGAAGACATTGACCAAGAGAAGGGATATATTAATGGGACACGTTTTAAGATAAGAGGATCTTTTAAAAGTAGTAATAGACGACAGTGCGTGAGGTAAGAATAAAAGGGGGAGACAAAATATGTAATACGCTAAGCAGATTAGGAAGGATGTTGATTGTGATAGTTATAAGGAAATGAAAATGTTTGCACAAGATAGGTTATCATGGAGGGTTGCGTCAGACCAGTCTTGGACTGAATACCATTACATACACCCTCTCCCAAATAAATTGCAAAGTCAGTTTTGTGGCAAACGTTCTTTCCTATGGAAAATCTTTTACATACAAACTTTTGAATAAAAATGATTACTTAGGAGGCTTTCAAATTCACTCCAGAACTACAGTATGAACAGCGTGTCCATAAGAATTAATCGGTTAATTAATTCGACAAACATTTAAAACTGTATCCGGACGAGGCCGCTTCTGTGAAAGCACGCACGGCCCGGTGCTGGTTTCTTCGTAGCTCATATAATTGTTAATTCTTGGAAGTGCAGGGGAGTCGTAGCTAATGTGGGTGCCCGTGTTATAACCATTCTAAGGTTCGAGATTTATTCTTGTAGAAATTTTGAAAACTAATTAAAATCTGTTTTTAACTGTGGGCAGACTAATGGACTTTCATAAATGTATTTTTATTCTCCATAAAAATAGTTTTACTGCTCGAAAATAGTCAAATTCTAAACGTCTTCAAAGAATGTAGGTGATATGACCAACATTGTCCAAGTTTTCAATTAATTTGAATTTATCAAAAGTTATTTAAAAACTTTTAAGGCGCGACATTTTAAAGACTTTTATAACTCTGCAGAAATTACCCCTTGATCCTGCATTTAACATTGGCATAAGATGAGGCTTCTTCCTAAAATTAACTTCCTTTATAAAAATATGAATAAAGTAAAAATACTTTCGTGTTAGGAATGTGTACAAATTTGAATTCATATTTTAACGCTTTTAAAAATTCGTCCTTATACACGTGTTGTAGACTAAATTAGAAATTTAGCTTATTACGGGTCGTGAAATATTATCAGCACTGTAGCTATTATAATATTTTTACTCCATTTTGCTTTTTTATGTCCTGCCTCTACCAATTTGGTTTCGCAGGTGAATGTTATCTGGTTTTTTTCTTGATGATATTTTTCTGTTCTTTGCTGCTTGCTTTTTACTCTAAGAGAGTTTATTACAAAAGGAGTTGGTTCTTCGATCATCAAAGAAAAAAACCCTGCTGGTTACCAAGAGGGGTAACAGCAGCGGTTCTTCTTATGCTCTGCCCTCTAGCGTCTTTAAGAATTAAATCTGTGACTCTGCTACCAGAGTTGTGGGGGATTCTTACCCGCCCTAAAAACCTTCTACATTCTATTTATTATTAACATTTCCCTAGTAATTTTTTCTAAATTTTCCCAGTTATCCTGTAAAGTTTTTTCTTTATATCTTAGAATTTATTTTTTGTCTTCTTTATTTTCCCTAAAAAATTCTGCACATAAGGCAATATTGTGGAGGTAATCATTAAAGGGCCACGTTCTAATAGAAAGCGAACCATTTCTTTGCTTCTTGTTTCAAAAAAGGTCCTGGGTTCGATTCCCTGGTCCGGTTGATATTTTTCCATTCTTGCCTTCTAAAAAAGTTGACGTTTTTTGCAAAAACGCCCAAAATGGGGCATTTTTAACCTACTATTATGAAAAACTTGTCTGACATCATCTTTTTAAAATTATTTTTGTTAAAAGGAGTATGTTTTAAACATTATTAAGTGGGCACGTATTTTCATCGCGGGCGTTTAAGGCCTTAAAATTGAGGACAAAAGTACGACATTTCTGTGGCAGTCATATACATTGAATTGACGAGAAAACATCACAGTTTTTGCTAGTTTTTCCAATATTCTCAGCTGTTGGTTTTTTCGTTACCACTTTCTGCACTCGTTCAATTTTTTGTTTAACGTAGTAAGTTTTATGGCTACTGTTCAAACTTTGAATTTTAATGGGAGCTCCCTAAGTCAGTCAAACTCCGATTGACAGTGTCCGAAATGTTCATATAATTCTCTGATGACGAAGGCTCTGATGTGTCTTGGGCCATAGTAATGAATTCAGATTTACACTTGGAACCAATTTATTGACCTGGTTTCAAATTTGTTTTTCTCAACAGACATGATAGATTGACTTTCAACAGCCCATACCTAGCTGTGTGCTTAGTTTTGTTAAATGGGATGACTTTTACCGCATTTCATATAGTTTCAAAAAATTATTTTGTTATGAAAGACATAGTCTGTGAGCTCAACCTCTGATCGTCGAGTGAGAAGTGTTTTTTTCACTGGCTGACAAACTGTACACATAACGCAGCCCTAATTTTATTGGAATAGAACCGAAATGGCAAGTTGATAACTTTTCTCCGACAATGTAATTTGGCAAAGTAGAAATAATACCAATTGACTTAATTCATTCCATTTCACGGAATAAAGACCTGAAATTTTTGATAAAAAGAAGTTTCAATTTCATATTACAGAATACTATGCTTTAAAAAGATGTTATATGGTTATGCCAATAATTTTGAAGTACATTACTAAAGCTAGTGAAAAGTGAATCAGAACAACTTAAACTCCAACAGAAATAAAAGGGAAATAGTACGCGAAAGCAAAATTAAGTATAGCATGCTATGAAAAATTAACAATTTGTCATATTTCCGAGATCCTATATACATGCGATCACATGAATCCTTCTTTTTTAGTAATTTAAAACAAAATTTAAAAAACTACCTGAACGCACATTGAAGAATACATCATCGTAATACAAAGTTATCAAGTTTGTCCCCAATTTCAAGCACTTATACGCCTGCGATGAAAGATCACGTCTACTTTTTTAAAGAAGTTTAAAACATGCTCTTACAAATAAAATTTATTCAAAATAATTTCTATAAGATAGTTTTTCATAAACGTAGGCTATATATACATAATTTTTGGCGACTTTGCAAAAATCGTCAACTTTACACTCAATTTGTAAACCACTGGAGACAAGAAGATAAATGAAATTTTACATTCGAAGACCTTGTGATGCTAGTTTATAGACTGCAAAGTTTCGCAGTTTTCTTTACTTCCAGTGATATAGAAAGACAGACTTTTAATTTTTTTCACACTTCAAGTTTTTTGGCAGACTTTGCTTTAATTTGTCTAAGGAAAATTACTCATCAAAGTATTTTTGATATTTACGTTTTAAAGTACACATAACGTTGTACTAGATAGTCAAGTTTCGTTATTTATAATAATATACTGACAGAGATCATACATCTCAAAGTTGATGAAATTTCAGAATCATAGCGTGAAAGGTTCCTACATAGAGTCAAACAATCTACAATATCTCCACAAATATTGAATTCAAGAATGTGAAAGTTTACCAATGTACTTTGGGGATATGTATGAATGTTCACACAAAAATTCATCAAAATCCAAGATGGTCAAGCGGGGCACTTAACATAGAATGACCCTATTATCTCCTCCATAGTTTCTCCACTTTCCCTCTGCATAGAGTTAGGATGTTAGCAGCAGAGGTGCATACTGGAGGATCCATATTGTTGATCCCTGTTGTGCCATGGCAACCAAGACATCTGCTACCTAATTTCCTGCAATACCCGCATGAGCAGGGATACACACCAACTTTATATTTTTACTACGTGTTTTCCAGGTCTCCAGGTTACATCGATTTGAGTTAAGAATGCCATTCATGGCCTTTGGATTACTTTTATTAGAGTTAATGCTGTTATGGAACCTGATAATATCATTAGGTTATCAAATGGTTACTCCAAAAAAAACTCAGTATCTATCATTACGGCAAAGATTACAGCTGCAGTACAAGACGCGACGTTATTAATTTGAACCTTTCCCATGTTATTCGGTATGATTACCGAGCATGTAGTTTTAGATTCATCAGTAAATATACATTTGGGATATTCTGACTTGAAGACTATTTCATTGAAGAAGGAAGGAGCGCGTTCCCTAAGTATGGCTCTTTGGATTTGGATTTCAAGTAAGAGAGAGGGGTCTATTTAAAAACTGGAGAATTTCCAGGGTGGGATGGATGAAACAGAATTATAGTCAACAGAAGGTAATTTAAGCTTTTACTTTCGAAAACTTTCTTCAGAATCAGCATGAAAGGATAGAGGAGTCGATTGGGATTTACCTTGTAATGAGGATTAGGTTGACATGTTTGTTTCCTGGGACTAATGTTATTTGCCTCAAGTGATTTGAGGGTGTATTTTATGGTTGTTAGTTTTCTTCTCCTTACCCTCGTTTAGTAATTTAACCACCGGGGTAGTTCTAATACACCCCGTTATAACTCTCATGGCTTCATTGTGGTTTGTATCGAGTTTTTTTTGAGAGAATATTTATTATAATATTAAGGCTAATATTGTAATATTAAGGCTACATTTTTACATCGCGTAAAGATGGATATGTCAGTCTTGTTCTTAGATCGTGCATATCACTTCATTATAGCCTTTTGCGACAGTTAACTTTACACGAATTTCTCCGTGATGAAAATTTCAAGTAAAATAAACGTCGAACGTATTAAAACACATGCTTATGACATTCAATTCCGAATGTAAACTAGTTGTACCATTTTTTTCGTGGAAGATTTTGCCATCTACTTGTCTTTACCCCTTAAATATTGTTCATGCAAACAGTTTTGCGCAATTTGATCGTCGTAGTTTCTTAGAGTTGTATTTTTAAGCGCAGTAGGATTCACGTAACATAAACCTTGTGGAAGGATTGAGTAGTGAGTCGTAATTGTGCTAATTAAGCCAATGCAAATATCGAGCTTGCGTTGTTTAACGTATCAACCTTAATTAACAAACAGGAGCGTTTACTTTTTTACAGCGCCAGTTACCAGAAAGCTGACAAGCTCCATTTAAATAACAACAATCGGTGTTGCCTTTATGTTCTTCAAAATAACTAAAATTTTATCTTCATTGAAAGTAAATTCGACTTGACACTCTACAACTACCTAAAAACAAATTGTGTTTGTGTTTAAGAGTACATTTGTATTGGCATATGGAAAAGGTTTGATGCTGGATGAAATGTGACAGAGAAATCAACAGGAGCTTGATTAGTGTTATTTATGTTTGAATTTAATACCAGAAAAAATAGTTTAATTAAGACAAATTGATCGAATCGTTATTTTATAAAAAAAATAAATTGTTCCGTTTGAGACGACTTTATTAAATGTATGTATAAATGTATAAGTTATATATAAACATATAATATCGCCCTTTAGGGTGTCATATAAAAGAAGACAGAATAATTTTTTTTACATTTTAATTTATAATTATATACAGTAAGTATTTGAAAGGATGGATGTACTATAGTAATGTGAATTTATTATTCTCGGATTTCCAATCGTGTTTTTAGTATCTCTCAGCGACTTGAACGATACTTGTTATAGCCATCGAAACTTCGAATATGGCATTTAATTTGGAAACCAGAAATAAATTTATACTTGCCATTAACCGGTAAATATCTCAAACTATAATTGTTTAATAAATATTAAAACAGTCTTATAAGTCAGAAAATATTAACTATGTTAACACCAATTATAACACGACGTTTCATGTTATGATTTGGAACCTCATCTGGTGTAAACTAAATATATAAAACAAATATTTACATTATAATAATGTATAATACAATCTATACCAATAAATAAAATTGAAGTGTCCGTCTGCCTGACAGATTGTATGTCTGTCTCGAATAGCCATCAAAAGGGTTCTACGGATTTCAATGAAAATTTGAGAGTTTGAAACAGGAGATTTAACTTCGTGCATGTTTCATTTCAATATATATCAGAAGATATTAATATATATATATATGCGGGTTGCCTATACTATTGATCTGTTTATGCTCCAAAACGGCTTAATGGATTTCAATGAAAATTTCAGGGATTGAACAGAAATTTAAACTTAAATTTTCGTGTATATTTCCTTTCTATCAAAAGATATTAATGTAGATATTTATAAATCCATTGAGGCGGCGAGAAACCGAACTATACCATTTCATCTCACTTGCTGTGTTGGTATAAGCGAAATCATGGCAGGATGAGGAGAGCATATTTAATCTATTGTTGGCACAGAGTAAACTCCCAGAGAATTAATAAATTTCTTTGGATCGTCGATACGATGTATACGTAAATTGGTTTTATTTGTTGCGACAAGTAAATTTTAATAATTTTTTTTTGGTTAACAGGCTACATGATTAGTAAATGCTCATTTTTATTGGGTCCGAACCTGTTCAAAACCAACTGCGAGTTACAAGGTTTGCCCTGAATCGATAATAAATAAATGACACCATACTTTTTTTATATATTCAATGAATTCAACTTTATCAAAATTGTTTTTAGGGCAAAATAAAAAGAACTAATTCCGTGCGAACGTAGTCGCGGGCTTAGCTAGTTATCTTATAAAATGAAAAATTACGGAAAGAAGAAATTAATATTTTTTGACTTATAGTCTGTTTCACTACTAATCGATTTACAAACAATGTTTGTTTAGGCAATTCTGTCTCAGAAAGGAAGTTGGATTGCGATCAATATTGGAACTGATTATAATTGTTTAAAGTGAATGATAAAATAATTATTTAATTATTACAATTTATATAAATTATATGTGGCCAATAACATTTAAATTATAATTCTGAGATGGAACAATATTATTCTGTGATAAATGCATTTGAAGATCATTTCGTATTAAAACGAAACATTTTGTAGCTATCGCGGAATGCAAAAGTAAGAATTACGAAAATACAACAATATCTGAAACGTATTTTTCCTTAATTAAAGAAAAGTTACAAGAGGGTTGTATCCCAAATGTTTTATGTCTTTTTAATAAAATGAATTTCCGTTATTCTTCTTTTGGCAATAAAAGACTGGTAGATAAACGATATGGAAAAATTTGTCTACTTCTCAGCTATCACTCGCCGAAAGCATCCAGTTGAAATCCATTATGGGTTCAAGTTATTTACCGTGAAAGGGGGAGGAGGGGAGGAATTAAATTTCAAACACAGGTTGATGGACTTTAGTAATAGCAGGAGACTTTAAAAAAACTATTCTTTTTTACATACAATCAGTAATGTTTTTATGAGGAATAAAAAATGTACACAATTTTCTAATTAAGAAAAACAATTCACACAAGCATGAAGAATAAGTGCGTCGTTACACAGAAAATCTGTTAAATTACATTATATCTTCTCGGACAAATTAAACTGCTAAACTCAAATTCTAAAAGAAACAGACTAAATTATTTTTCTATTGGATTAACGAATTGATATAATTAGATTTATTTTAAAATTAATCCCCTGAAAATAATATCGTGGCTCATATCAAAAATTGTAATTAAATTTATAGGACGTAACAAAACGTAATTCTAGAGTAATATATTTTCTCTGCTTGGTATAAAATATATTTTGATAATAAGTATTTGTTCTAAAGTAAATGAATACAATATAATTTATATATATAGTTTAGTATACAGCTGGAAAACTATTCCAATAGGATTTTTTGGGGGTAACAGTTTACATGAAGGTGATCCTGAAACAGACAGCTCCCATTTAATAGCATAAGAAGGGTATTGAAAGGGGGGGGGGGTGGATGTGGAAAGTAGAGCAAGGTAACCAATGGTTCACTAGGGCCCCCGGGCTATAATTTAAGGATCCTACCAGGTATTTCACCTTAAGTGATCCAGGGAAACCCCTACAAATCCTGCGTCAGTTAGGTCGGGCTGTTGGGTACTAATCTCACGCCCATTCGAATGACGGGAGATGAGTTTGCACCATTCTCCTCTCCGTGTCTCCTCCAGTTTTAGGAGGCAGTTGGTCGACTGGTCCCAATGGGATTAGCGGACAACTCTTACAGTATGCCCAAGGTCTTCGACCTCTGTACATATACCTCCTAAAATACATGAAGGTGTCTCAGCAACTCTTTTTTTTCGGGGGTGGGGGGGGAGGTTAACAGGCTACATGAGGGTGATTCAGAAACAGGCAACAGGTGGAATGCGGAAGGTAGAGCAAGGTAGCCAAGGGTTGACTAGGGCCCCCGGCCTATAGATTAAGGATCCTACCTGCTGTTTCACCTATAGTGATGCAGGGAAACCCCTAGAAAACCTGCGTCAGGTAGGTCGGGAATGAAGAGCTATGAATTGTGTGAACTGTAACTTTCTTAACAACAATGGTAAAAGTATGAATGAGAACCGAACCTTACCCGCCATAGGTCAACCCGCCCAGGTTACAAATTTTGCTTGGAGCCCACCACTCCTTAAACATTTACCAAGAAAAGGTCAGGTGTTTCTGACGGAAATATATAATGCTGTTTTAAGGAAGTGAAACATGCGACGATAATAATGATCCCGAAACGTGAAGGTTCCAGAGGTGATCCTTCAAACTATAGACCTTATTAGTTTATTGCCAGTCGTCTCAAAGTTTTCGAGAGACTATTCTTACCTAAACTGCTTTTATATCTGGAACCGCTTTTTCCATCCACACAGATTGGGTTCAGAAATAAACTTTCGTGTCCCCTACAATTTCATAGAGTTGTTGACAAAATTCTGGATAAATACGACTGAGTAATCACTTCACTGAGCTTGCAAGAAAGTAACCAGAATCCTCCGCCACGAAGAACCGCAAGAAGACTAAAAGGAAAATACATTCAGATCTAATAAACAATTGACTTTTTTATCTCAATTTTATTATCATTTAACACAGGATATGTAGTATCAGCTCATTTTTTAGTAATATTGTTGCTTGTTATTATGGTATTCAGTCCTAAGACTGGTCTGATGCAACCCCCCATGCTAACATATCTTGCGCAAGCCTTTTCATTACTCATAACTAGCACAGCCTACATCCTCCGTAATCTGCTTAGCGTATTGTATCCTTGGCCTCCCACTCCTGTTCTTACCCCACACTCTTCTCTCTAATGCTAATTTTACAAGACCCTCGTGCCTTAAAACGTGGCTATTAATCCATCTCTTCTCTTGGTCAACGTCCTCCGTAATGTTCGCTTTTCGCCTATTCTGCTTAGAACTTCGTCGTTGCTGACTCTATCCACTCATCTGATTTTCAGCATTCGCCTATAGCACCACCACATTTCAAAGGCCTCTATTCCTTTCCTTTCCGGAGATCCTATCGTCCTCGTTTCGCACCCATATCACGCCACGCTCCATTCGATATTTTTAGCATTCACACTTTCATTTCCCGTAAATAAATTCCTCTTTTTCGCGAAAGCTTTCCTTGCCTGTGATACCCTACTCTTTATGTCTACTATACTTCTATTATCCCTAATTATTACGCTTCCCAAGTAGCAGCATTCCTTAAATTCCGGCAAAATATCCCTTCCCGATATAACACTGTTATCCCATACTTCACTCCATCACCTTGGTTTTCCCTCTATTAATCTTCTTATTGAACTCTTTCTCCAGGACAATATTGTTCACCCATTTCTTTTTATTGTGTACTTGATATTATCTCACAAATCTGTAAGGTAGCTAATATCTATCATAAAAAACTAAGATCCGAAAGTTAGGGACGAAACGTTTTCAAATTAACTTAATTTATATCTGACTTTTGGCCACTCTTTGTATATTATTTATAATATTAAGTCAGATTCATTTATTATTCTTTTGAAATTTGTAAATGTTTTAATTTTTATAAGATGGATGCTGAAGAGTTCTTCTCGTTGATAGTTGTAAACTACCAACTCGAGAACTAGTTATTCTGTGTCGGGAGAGATGCTAGCATCAGCATAGCTGTCTATTGGGACGGGCTTCACGTGTAATTTTGCAACTGCTCAACGAAACCACCTTGCCCATGGATTACCTGGGATTAAGATCCCATATCTTAGGTGTTATTCAGGTTTTAAATTCAACTGACAAGAATTATTAACATATAGTTAGGAATTTTTGCGAGCTAAACGTAATAATAAATTTATATTTCAATCACAATAAAGAAATAAATCCTTACGTACTGTAGGTTTTTTTATTAAAAACACTTAGTACACTACAGAATTAAATAAATACGCTTCTCTTTTTTCCCTGTCACGTAACTTACAAACAACATTTTGGGAATATATGCTGCTACTATTTCTCTAAACTGAATGTATTGCTAAGAATAAATTTAAAACAAGTATTATGTGATACAATATATAAAGTAACACATAACGTTTGTCTCATGTGTACCTGCATTCTTTATCAAATCTTTTGTCCTTGGACTTATCTCAACATGTCACGCAGTTATCAGCAGGTCAGGTTTTCTCATGTTCCTTTACGGGTGTGGCAGAACAAAAGCTAGATACCAACTGAAGGATACTGTAAAGAACATTTGAGGTCATGTCAATAGATACAGTTCCCTTTACTTAATCTTATTCAAAATGAATCTTATTGATAAAATGGAAATATGAATTGGAAAAGTTAACATTACCTGTGCAACAAATAAGGTCTATAATTTGTAATTAAATATAAGGTAAATTTCCATTGAATCATGACTTTAATTACTTTTCATTATTAAGTATTTGGATTTGAATATAATTTTATAAGATAAAGTCATTTTACAAGAAAAGGCTGACAAAATAAGCGTAGTCAAAATTTTTTAAAAAAAGTTCAGTCATTTAATTTTACCTCACTTGTTCCTGGACTTTGACAGTATAATAATTTTTTATGGAAATAGTCCGGGGCTCATTTTTTCTAGAATATTTTTATTATTATTACTTAGCTGCTATTGGTCATTTGCCCGGTGGCAGCTAAATACAAAATAAGCACATTATAATACAAATACAATAAATTACTAATACAATTTAAACTCAGGAATAATTTCGGACATTATAATGAGATTTTAACCTGAAAGAAAAAGAGAAGTCAGGGACCACGCAATACAGGCGGGAATAAGGATAATTAAATGCCCTTATCGAATATTTGGCCTTAACAAATCTTTCACGTAATTTCCCTAACACTTCAAGGATATTGAACTTTTCTCAGCTTACTAAAATGTTTTACTGTCTGCTAACTTCAACTGTAAATTACGTATCCATGAATCTGTCGAGATGTCTCATGGGCCTTCCGTTTTAATAAATGTCCATAATTATAACTAGTTAAACCTTCCTATCGCACCATCTATCTACTGACGAACTTTGGATAAATGAGTTTCTAAATTTCTAAATGAACACTAAAATTTTATGGATCCAATAGTTTTCGTTTTTTATTGGTCACCTGATCCAGAAACTTTCATCCCTCAAAAATAGAAATTAAAGTATGTTTAAATCTGTACAATAAAAGAAGTATGTTTAGATGTATATTCTTTATACACATTTAAACGCGCGGGGAAAATACATCAAAATTTGGTACACAGATTCTTAAAAATCCGGAGAAAAACACGGGTGGGACGAGAAAGTCCTAGAGCAAACATCGAAGTAATTATATTTAAGTGAATATGATATCAGAGAGACAGAATAAAATAAATCCATCTTTAATGGCCGCTATTTGTTTACATTTTGCTAATAACACATTTCATCAATTGCATCCTGCAATACGAAAACCATGAACACATAGAAGGATGATTCGCTGATATTACTCATCTGTAGCGTACACACGTTTTCTAAATTATTAAAGGGGTTATTTTCATTTTAATTAAATAGATTTTAACTAAATCGATTTCGAGCTGTAGGATTATTTGACATTCGCAGGTATGCGACCAGACCTCATATCATCAAAACATCTATCGAAGAGGACTTTGACGGATTAATAAGCCTCTGGCCTGCAAAAGCAATAAATGTGTCGGGTGGAATAATCTTATGTCTCAATTTTTTTTCATGCTTCAGACGTTCTCACAGAAGGTTCAGTAACCTTTGGTGTATGTCATATTGCGACTTTTTGGCCAGACATGTGAACCCCGTATCTGGGCACTCGGAAATGTAAGAATGTTTCCTATTGGTCAAAATTTGTATCTCTGTGGTTGGTAAAATATTGAGGAGTGAGTGAGTTGGAAAGCGATGGATTGAAAGAATGGTCGATGGAGAGTGGCTGTTGATCGGACGGAAAAATCAGGGAAGTCGCAAGGACGAGGCGATCGTCAGACTTCAAAGGGCAGCGGTAGCAGCCAATTCCAGAAGCTGCCACTTAAGTGTCTTCAATGGTTCCAAAGGTTCTGGCCAAATCTACCTACGAGTTCCGGTGTCGGTAACGTACTGAACAAACTATAAATCCATCAATGCCGTCTACTGAAAGTTACAGAAGCCATTACCACCATCAGTTAGTGTTTGACCAGGTATTTAAGCCCACCATCCCTTGAGAGACAATAAATTTTCTTTCAATTTTAATTTATAAAGTAAATTCATTTTCCAAAATGTATTATTCCTTTTAAAAGAGCAGGGAGATAAGTTAATCATTTGATTTCAATTATTTTGATTATTGTGTTTAATAAAAAATTTAAATTGTTAACTTTATTATTTCTGCTCCTTATTACCATTTAAATTAAAATAAATCCAAACCCTCTCAAAAGTTACTTAGTGACTTGCTCTTTAGTTATCTAATTTTCTATTTCTCTGTCGGGTAAACTCAGTGAGGGTGCTTGAAAAAACATACAACACCCAGGCCCTCTGTAATGGGACGTTAGCCATTACACCACAGAAGCGGCCAAATGCATTTTATATACATCCTAAGTAGTCTTGGAGAGTAAAATAAACCTTTGAAGATTATTCAAAACTATAACAGAAATTTCAAAATATTGGAATTGTCAGATCTTTTCTGCCAAGTAGAAGTTTCCTCACTTAACATTTCATTAGTGTAAATATTTTTAGCTCTTAATACTGATTCACACCATTTCATTAGTAGAGGAAGGCCAATTCTCTAGACATAAAAATAATTTTATCAGTTACCTTAAGTTGCTACAATAAGTTTTGCCGAATGAATACAATTCCTTATTTAAGTAATTTTGGGTTTTGTAGTGTTCAGCCACTCAAACTATTCTTTAAATTTATGAAATAGGATTTTTTAACTCCTTGAAAGCTCTGTGAATCCAAGTTTCTAAAGAAAAATAACATATTTAAAGTTTATTAATTAGATGAACCCATTTAACGGACTTTACTTTTTTCTTACACTGTAGAAGGCTATTACCGTTTATTAATATTTTTACATTTATATACAAAGTTATGAAATGCAGACTGAAAATGAAGAAACTCGAGAAAGCAATAAAAACAAAGGGATTTACTGAGTTTGAATGTGGGATGATCATAGGTGCTAAAGTATCAGTCCAACATCAGCAAAACAGCTACACTTGAGTAGTTTTTGAGAGCAGCAGTTACTAAAGTTTACAGAGATTGGAGTACCGAGCAAAAAACAGAGTCTGAATGTCAGGTTTGTGTTCATCATAGGCTACTCAATGCTTGAGCTGAAAAGAGACTTGCCAGAGTTGTCCAGTTCTACAGAAGAGCAACAGTGCATTAAAAAGTGGACACATTCACATTACACCATATGGGCTATGGAAGCCAACATGTTCAAAAGCCTCTACTGTATGGTTTGAACAAGAGCAGATGTCTTTAGTTCACAAAGGAGCAAAAGTATTGGACAAGGGAAAGGGTCATGTGGTCTCATCTTCAAGCTGGTGGTGGCAATATTATGGTTTGGGGGATGTTTTCTTAGTATGGGTTCTTTGATTCCTGTGAAACAGTACTTGAATGCCCAAGGGTATTCAAGTATTATTGCAGATCACGTAATTGCTGTTATGTTAACTGTGTACTCTGCTAGGGATGGTGGTCATAATAATTTGGAGTAGTTATAGGCAATAATGATGGGACCATAAATCAGAAGAATATCAGTAACAATGATAAGGGAAATATGATAATACTAGTGTAAAGCTGGCAAACACCATGATGTGTGTGTGGTTTTCTTGAATGGTTGTAGGCAAACACCCCTTTTGTAAGAAGATAAGGAAGAACATTCCAAGTGATAGTAGGGCATCACTTCTCCTCTTCTTCTGTTGATTACATGTTATTTATTATTTAATACTTTTTGTGATATAAGTTATCTTCTATACTAATTTTGAAAAACAAATATTTTGTTTACCAGCAAATATGTGCCCCTTAAAAAGGAAAACTACATTGGGAAAGTTTGTACTTTTTCAAATGGTTGGTTTAAAATGTCCACAAATTTATTACTTCGAGGAAGATTGGTTCAATAATTTTTATGTAAATTGAGCATAATCCTTATTTATGCAATTAAAAGAAACTTTTGATAGATTATCATTTAATTTAAAGATGGCAGATGATAGTTTTATTTTACTGAAACCCTTCTCACTGATCTAATTAACAATATAAAGTTTAATAAAAATCAGTTGAACTGTTATCTTGTTACAAACACTCAAAGTGAGAATGATGGAATTTAGAAGACAACCTGCATGAAACGTAAAGACAAACTATAAATCACTCAATTCCAAGTGAAACTATTTTACTTACATTTAGTCCTGGGATAACTGAAGCATTTAACCAATAAAAATGCAGTGTATAAAAATTCATGAAATAATAACTAATATAAAATATGGACACAATTTTATAGATGTCAAAAATTATATTATGACAAATACATCAATATATTATGTGATGAACTAAGATACATTAAGTGCTTATGTATTATAGAGTGTCCTTATATATGTAAACACTACGAATCATTAGTGGACGGCATATTATCAACATGAATTCACAAATTGTGGACGGCATACTGTCAATATAAATTCACAAAAAAATATATGGATTCTACATTAAAATGGTACAAAAATTATTACAGAGAAAAATTAATGACAGTATTATACCTCTGGAACTAGTTATCATTATAGTTTTTACTTAACTATATCACTCACAAGTACAAAATGAAATGGTCTTTTATTGCATGGACTAGATTTTACAATAATAAATTCCTACAAAAATTCTAATAGTATATACATATTTAAAATATCAATTCTTTAACAATGCATTAATTATTTAAGAGAACTATTAATGTCTTCAATAAGAATTTTAAAATATTTAAAATTTGTACTTCTTACAAATATTTCAAAGTAATTGTCTGTTTTACATTATGAAACAATTGTTTTTGATTAAAATGAGCATATTTTCTAGTATACATTATAATATACTCATTTAAAGCAGTTTCAACCAAGGTACATAAAATTTCTGTTCCTCAAACTGATTTAAACATCAATAGGTAAAATGCTGCATTTAAAACATTGTTTAATTATAGCTAGTAACAGGATACATGTATGGAAATATAGATGACTTTTGGTATTGCATTAAATAAAATGTATAAACAAAGAAAACACCAACAACAGCAAACAATGAAAACTAACAGCTTAAAGCTTAGAGACATACAATAATTTATAAAAAGCAAAATACTATGAATCCTTTTTGTATTAAAATAGGAATTTAATATTAGTAATAAATAACATTCCTATAATTATACAATGCCAAATAGCTTAAACTATAAAAATATATTTTTTCATCTCGAGAATTACAAACATTTTAAAACTATTACCAAGTTACAGACATATCATATAGTATTATAATAGCAACAGCTAGAACAAGCAATTGTGAACAGTTTCAGAAAAATGAGATTATGAGAAGAATAGAAAATTCCAAAAATTATATACAGCAATATCCAAATTTTGATGTTTTGTTCAGAAAATGTTCCAAGATGAGTTGGCAAGAAATTGCAGAACAATCCACATTTTAAAAAGTGTAAAGAATATTTTGTATATAGTCATCAATTATATGCATACAACAGTTCAAAATCATAAGCACAGAATACTTACATAAATACATCAGAGTATTTTGTGCATCTAACATTACTTGTTTTAAGAAAAAAATTTACATCGCATAATCGAGTGAATATTATTAAAACACATTATGATGAAAATAATAGTTTTCATACTTTAATAGTTCCATTTGAACAAATAAAATAGTTATGAATATGGGTGCTTGAAAATAATGAAAACTTTCAATCTTATTTAAGGCTCTTTCCACATTGTTCTACTAATCAAGATAACATAACACTCGGGATGCATAATATAATTTTGTATATTAATGTGTTTGTCATTAAGTTTCATTGTATTATGGCACTTAAAAACTTTTCAATTTATTCTGTATGTGCATTATATTATGTTTAAGCTTATAACAGAATAGTAGTAAATTTCACTATATGGAAATAATTATTGGATTTCTGGACGAAGACGACAGGGTATTTGGTAGTCAAAATGTCGCTTAGTGGAAACAAAGAACTATTTCTGCAATAGCTACACCAGGAAAACCTTAGATTTTTGAATATTTACATGATCATAAACATATTTTCATAAAACTTTAAATTCATAAAAATATTTTTATTGAGTCCTTTATTTAACAATAACGGACACAATACTATTGGAAGATATATCTTCTGAAGAATAGATATTTTATTAAACAACAATATAAAATATTATATCAAACTTAGAATGTATGATTGTGCACTAATGTCACTAATACTGGAAGAAGTGATAAAAATCTTTCATGAGAGCATGTATCACAAATGTATTTGTAGGCATTAATTTATGCTTTCATGGATAAGTGTAAGCAATTCAGAATGTAAAAGACTACTGGCAAGATTGACTACAGTAATGTACAGTAGATAAGCAGCAAGCTATGACATCAGTTTTCCAATGTGATGTCAAAAAGTAATTGGATTTGTCTTACATTCTATTATAAATATCTGAAAATCTGTACAATATTTCAAATATTTGTAATTGTACAAAAGCTTATATATTTAAAGATATAAATATGTAAAATTATTTCAGAGACATATATTAAATTAAAATACATATGGGAAAAATAAATAAACAGTGGCAGCTGGTGCATACGTGCTCATGTGATACAGCACATGAATTAATTTAGGAGGAATTATTTGTTTTGAAATTTTAAGGAACTCTTAAAAATAATAGTATTTTAATGGTGTGAATTTCTGCTTCGATTTTGAAGACTTTAAACTGTCTGCCTTCCAGTGCACTCCCTCACTTATATATCTTGGCTACAATCTTTATAGCACAGGAATCTTGTCTGGAATGAGAAATATGCATGCGCACTATTACCATTTCCATCCCCTGCTCGCCTAAGTTCCATCAGTAATATGAGCTGCAGAAACCACAGCGCCGTCAGAGCAATCTTGAAGACACAGCTGTAAGCAGCCTTATCATTTTTGATGAATTAATAAAAAGATAACTGTTTATGCACATGTTGTGGTCTATCTGTTTTAATCAGTTTATTAAAAAAAGACTTTCATTATTCTGAGAAAATTACCGTACAATCCTGCATACAATATTCCCAATATATGTAACTTTTTACTAAAATTAACTTTATTAAAAATATGTAATAAGAAAAAATAATGTCGTGTTAGGAATTTGCGCCAATATGGTTTTATATTTTTACAATCTAAAATTTCATTTCTAAAACACGTAATGGAGATGAAATTACAAATGTAGCATATTACAGGTCGTAGAGTATTAACAACCTTGTAGGAGTTGTATTATTATTATTAGTATCTTTACCCTCCTAAAATTTGTCTTGGGGTGATGTAGCACATAACTTTAAACGGTCACAAGCCACCACTGTAAACAAACCATATTTTACAATGAATATTAATTCAATTAACCTAAAATAAACACTGCAAAAATGAGAAGTTCACTATAATGTACTATTTAGTGTATTAAAAACAAAATATGGTAAAAATATGGAAGCTCCTCAATTAATTCAAATTACATAAATGTTTTTTTTATAGTTGAGAACTTGGAAGAGAAGTAATAATATTCAATAACACAATTATAAAGAGATGTCAAACATTAAATTACCTATAAGGAAGCACCAAAATAACATATGAGTGAATTGTTCTTGAAAGCTTTCTTACAGCTGTTCACATATCAGGAACCCAATGGTAACAAATAAAATCAATCCTAGTAATTCTTTCTGTAATTCCCTGGTCAGGAAAGATGATTGTCGCAATTCCAACAAAGGCAAGGTAAAATGTAATAAATCAGGCACCATTAGAGCTACATCACGAACCACCTTGAGCAAATATCAAAAGAAGGAAGCACAATTAGAAATACTGTAAAGGTAATAAATGTATTAAAACTTGGAAAAGCTAAACACAAAAACCTCAAGCGTAATAATATAAGCAAAACTGGTTTCAATAAATCATAGTACTGTAAATATATTTGTGACTGATCCATAAAAAGCAGTAGTTCACTGTTATAAAAGAATAGAAAACAATTATTCAACATTACCTGATGGGCGTGTCCTTCCCCACGCACTACATTACTGACAAACTGGTCCCAACCTCCAGCCAAAACATGTAATGCAGCTATACCAACAATTCCTAAGGCTTTTCTGAGGCTGAAAACCTCTCTCTTATTAGCCAAATTAATAACTAATATGGTAGAAAAAATTTCAGTAACCGTGAAGAACAGCTGATGATTCCATTGAAGATAGAAATCATCATTCCAGTAGTTAATATATCCCCACCTGACAGACACCATAATTATTTTCAGAAAACATACTATGCTATTTAATCCAAGATTAAACAAGCAATAGAGTAAGTTTAAGAGAATGTGGAAAATGAATCATAATTAAAGGAGAATAAATTAAGACAATATGGTTTGTTGATGATATAATTTTATCAGTCAGCAGATTGGGTAATTTTGTTAAATGGACTGTACACCTTCTTGAAAACTGATACTATAAAAGCATCAATAGAAGGAAAATTAAAGTAATTGGACTGTACTCAAAAGAATGGTGATGTAAATAGTATCAGATTAGAATATGATATTTTGATAGAGGTACATGAATTTTGTCATTTGGGGAGTAGAGTAACCACTAATGGTAAAGTAAAGTAGATATAACACCAAAATGTTTTATGAGGGGCATGGCATTTTAAAGAAGTGAAACTTGGACAATTGGCAGTGCAGAATAGAAAGGATAAAAGGATTCGAAATGTGATGCTGCAGAATAATGTTGAATGTCCGATGGACAGATCAGGACATAAATCTAGAGTAGGATTGGTGAGGAGTGAACATTATTGTGGAAATATGTTCAGGCAATGAGGGATCATTTAAATTATTATTAGAGGGAATGTGAAAGGTAAGAATAATAGAAGAGGAAGACCAAAGTTACAATAAATCACTGTGGATTTGAGCTGCAATAGTTATGCAGAGTTGAAAATATTATTACAGGATGGATTATAATGAAGACCTGCATCAAACTAGTCTGCAGACTGATTACAACATAATATACATAATGATTAATTAATGAAATGGGTTAAGAGTATTGAATAAATAAGTTATAATTAAATTTTCATTGTTGTTGTTGTATTCAGTCCTAAGACTGGCCTGATGCAACCCTCCATGCTAACCTATCTTGTGCAAGCCTTTTCATTTCCTCATAACTAGCACAACCCACATCCTCCCCAACCTGCTATTCTATCCTTGGCCTCCCTATTCTGTTCTTACCCCACATACTTCCCTCTTATGCTAACTTTACAAGACCCTGGTGCCTTGAAAAGAGGCCTATTAATCTATCCCTTTTCTTGGCCAACGTCCTCCATATTGTTCGCTTTTCCCCTATTCTATTTAGACTTCCTCATCAGTTACTCTATCCATCCATCTGATTTTCAGCATTCGCCTATAGCACCACATTTCAAAGGCTTCTATTCTATTCCTAAAATTTTAATTAAATACACAAAATTAAAATATAAAAATAAGTTTAATTTCTTTATAAGTATTTATAATTGCAGATTTGACATTTCACTATGATGGTAATATACAGAATTAATAATTTGCAGCCATTTCCAGTAGTTTAGCGATATCATTAATACATTCAACCCCTTTACTTATAACCATCAGCCGCACACAAAACAAGTCATTCAATGATGTAAGGACTGGTATGAGCTAAGTAGGTCCATAACTTAAAGGTTTTAGAGTCAAATTGTATTCTGAACTGATGTACTTCCTCTTAGAAGATAAATCTATAATTCAATACATTATTTTTATCACCATGCCAAACTATCCAATTTATCTACCACACTCTTCTAGCACCTACTTCTAATTAATTAATGCACATCTGGCTAATATTATCTCAGAATTTTTATGAATGAAAGGGACAGAAAAAAAGAACGCACATCAGTATATATATGAGTCAGGAAATGACATTGTCATGTTAATTAAAGCAATTAATAAGGAAAGAGAGATAGAAAGTAGATGACTTACCTAAGGTTCATAGATGGTAGACACCTTGTGAGGTATGGAGTTCCTGAATTTTCGAAGACACCGCCCACTTCATCAGAAAGTTAGGAAGACATTTCCAGTGATTGGCTAGCCGACAACTGAGCAGCCAAAATTTGCTGCGCTGCTAGCTTAGGACATAAACAATTGACCCCACCAGGTCACCAACTTTCTCGCACATTAAAGGTCTATGAAGAGGCAAGTACTTTTAGGGGGGTTGGAGAGATGCATACTAACACCCCCATCTTGACATATACACATTAAAACATCCATCCTCAAAGGTGTTAATATTTAATATTAACACACACACATATAACCACCCCTCAAACACATATCAGGGTATACACAACTTACAAACATACACACTCATTATACACACATCAGGTTTCATTACGCATACAAATTCTTGTTCTGTTATAGGTGCTGTGGGGGAAGGGGGGGGAGCAAGGTGAAAGTAAAGAGCTATAGGATATTGAGTCCAGGGCTTTGTCTGGACTGTAGGACATGCTGAAATGAAAGTTCCCATAGATGGAGGTAGGGCTTTGAGGGGGGTCAGTGAGAAGCACTCGTTGAAGTTGTTGGTGTTGTGGCTATAGGCATGGGCGGCTATGGGGAATTGTATTTTGTGGAGATTTGCTGTACCGTGGTGGTTGGCAATCCTTTCGGGGAGGGGTATCTTTGTATGGCCAATGTAAAAGGCTGGGCAGTGTGTGTAGTTTATTTTGTAGTTGGTGTGAGAGGACAGACAGGTTAGGTTTTCCTAATTTTGTATGTAGTGCTGTTTGTGGGATTCAGAAAGGTCGTGATAGGTAGCAGTGCAGCAAATTTAGGCTGCTCAGTCATCGGCTAGCTGGAAATGTCTTCCTAAATTTCTGAAAATTTAAGAACTCCAAACTTCACAAGGTGTCTACCATCTATGAACCTGAGGTAAGTCACCTACTTTCTGTCTCTCTTTCCTTTCCTTATTAATTATCGCAGTCATCAGCTAGCCAATCACTGGAAATGTGTTCCTAACTTTCTGATGGAGGGGGCGGTGCCTCCAAAAATTCAAATACTCTAAACCGAACAAGGTGTCTACTATCTATGAACCTCAGGTAAGTCACCTACTTTCTTACTCTCTGTCCTTTCCCAATTAATTGTTTTAATTAACATGACAATTTCATTTCCTGACTAATACATACATAAATTAATGAAACGTATGTAATGTGACGAAGTCACACGCATTGGATATTAGGATAGAAAGTAAGGATAGTGAATGACGGAGAAAGATAGGAAATACACTTTGTAACATATGTTTGGCACAGAATTATGCTCAGAGAAAGACATATGTCAAGTGTAGAGAAGAAAGGAAGAAGAAGGAAAGACTGAAAATATTCGGCACTGCTGGGACTCGAACCCGGATCATCACAGAGCCTCCGCTGTAGCCACAGAGCGCCTTGACCATTAGGCTACATCACCGGTGCATCGAAGATAGTCAGTCTTGTAGGATATATATATATACGATGTATTTAGTTGGGATGGATAGAGAGAAGTAGTTTAGTTTTAAGGTGCAAATGGTATAGGGATGATTAATTTAATGTTGTAATCGGAAGGGGATTTGGGAGCAATTCTCGGTAATTGTTGTTATTGTGAAGTGCAGTTGGGCCTACAATGAATAAAATTTTGTGCAAGGACAATAGAGGCCAACAACAATGAAGACTAAAACTGGCTAAAAGTGGGTGAAGCCCTGCAGGGGAAATCCAGGGGGCGTATTTGAAATCCCATAGGGAACCCCCAGGATTTGTGTGTGCCGATGGCGGGGAACTCCCGAGGCGAGAATTTAAAAAAGAGACATTGGGGGCAGATGAGAATCAGTCAGGGAGAGAGAGCAGATGAGGAGGTGACCGTGATGTGAGAGGAGTTGGACCTGGATCACACTACATTCCTCGATGTAAAGCAGCGGCAAGGTGCACCTAAAGACAGAGACGCAGAAACATTCCGAGGTTGAATGTTTGTAGGCCCAGTAATTTTGGGTAAGTTCAACATCGCTATGAAACTTGCTAATTTTGTTGATTATATAAATTTAAAAAAAAAAATTACTTCTATTTTTCAGTAACTGCATACTTTATTTTTCGAGAGACCCAAAATCCCCTGAGATATTGTTTTATGTAATCAATGTAAAGATAAAATTGATAAATTTAAAATTGTCAAACCGTTTAAAATTTGTACTTTAAATAATTTTAAACCTATCCCATGAAGAGGATCTTACAAATATATATATGACATAAAATGACATTGTCAGGCTAGTTAAAACAATAAGGACAGGAAAGAGAGAAAATTGGTGGCTTACCCGAAGTGTTCCAATGACAGGGACCATTTTGAGTTTTTGAATTTTCGGAAGCACCACACCCTTCATCAGATGATAAGGAAAATCATTCTGAGTGACAGATAAAGTAATTTTGTGTCAGAATGAAAGAAATGAGGAATGAACTTTGTGCAAAGAGAGATAAGAAATGGGATATTGGAATGGAAGTTACAATATCTCAAGATTAATTCAAAGGAGTTAAATTTCAATAAATCAAATAATTTTTTTAAAAATATTTTTTGATGCCATTAATACAAGCATTGACAATTTACATTAAACAAAGACAAAATAAAGAGGAAGAATTGCCTGTAATTAAATTTAGAAGATAAGAATGTGATTAGTTATTTGTAGGTGAGCCTGAGCTTTAGGATTGTGTGAGTGGGGGAATGTGGTATTGGATCTGGCAGTCGACCTGGACTAGCGCAGCAGTAGAGCATCCACTTAGTTAGTAATCAGGAGGTACAAGGTTCAATTGCTAGGTTTGATCGACATTTTCCATTCTTATCTTCTAGATGGAAAATACTTTTTGAGATGATAAATCCCAACATGTATATTTTTAATAGTTGAATTAAACAAAGCAGGTAGATTCTTAAATTCTATTAAACACTAATAACTCAAAATTAGGTTTCATTCTTGTGGAATTAAACATTTTTCTGATAAGATGTACTAAACAAAGATTCATTAGTGTATTAATATTATTGATCATACCATGAATAATAATGTGCAAAAATTGAAGAAAGAAATAGTAATAGCATTGAAAAACGTAGCTGTCTATTAAGTGCCAAACTTGCCAAATGGCGAATACATTCATATAATCCCAGAATAAATAACACAGTGACTATCCAAATTTTTAAAGAATTGGAAGTTGCATTGAAGTACATATGCTTGTAGGAAGCAATCCCAGATTCATATGTGCCTGAAACCAATAATAAAGCTATTAATTCATGGCACAGCTAAAAACGTAATAAAAATCTATTCTATTATCATCTCAGGCAAAGAGAAGATCACATAATTTATACTTTGGTTAAAGAAAATCTAGTATTCAAAATAAATAATGGACTAAAAAACTGAAACAACAATAGAATAGACAAAAACACATCAAATTGAGACAGTGAAATTTGAACTGGAAAGTAATTGTCTGAAGTTCTACATCTATAAATTTAAATAATAATACAATTATTAAATGTAATACAAAAGTTCAAGCATTTATTAACTTATGTATCACTTTACATCTATTTCTCACAACAATTAAATTAATGACAAATTTGAAGACAAACCAATGTTTTTAATTCCTTCTGAAAGGAAAATTAGATATAAATGCTATTAAATGAATCTAAATGATATTAATAATGTGATGGTGAAAGTAACTGTGGAGCTGGTACAGTTTAGTAACCTATTTACCTTTGAAAACAGTATCCCAGCAAGAGCAGGAACAAAATCTTTTATCAACCTTACGTGTATACTTGCTCCAAAAATAATATAAAGTAATAATATGAAGGGGAGGAATAAATGCTGGAGCAAAAAACCCTAAGACTTTCGCTAGATTACTGGTTGTACGCTCGCTAAATCTCATTTCGATTGCCATGTTAAACAAACTCGTTCGCCTATAATGATTTATGGAATCAGGTAATCTCGCCTTAGATAATCATCATATGAGAGATTAATCTCGTCTTAGATAATCATCGTATGAGTGATTGGTCATAGTAGGTAAAACCAGCCTGCAATTATAGTTATTCGTAGTCTTGTCCTCTTATTATTCCGAACTTCTAGTCCCGAAATAGATCCAGCTACTTTCAATCATGTTTGTATATTCACATGTCTTTCCGTTACCTAGCAACCAAAGAGATTTCAATTGTAGAGGTGAACTCCATATATTATTGACTTTAATGACAAAATTATGGAGACTGATTATTTAAATAAGGCTAACTACATCAGATTGCATTTATAAATTTAAGTGAAGGATTAAATAGTTTATCCTTAATACTTTTTTCAATTATATTTCAATTTATATCGTAACAAAAGTAAGCTTATAAAAGTAAGTGAGTTAACAGCCGTACTCAGAAAATTACATCTAATAAAATTTGGGATGTTGCCTTTCTAAAATTTGAACCTTTTCAGATGTATTAATAAATTAATATAAATATAATCAAGAGAGACATTATAAAAGATTATATCTCTTCAATTTATTTGTATTCATTTATTAATACATATGATGAGGTTTCAGTTATAAGAACGCAACATGATGATATTTTTAATTAAATATAATTTTTTAACTATGGCTGTTTATACATTTATATTCAAATAAGCCAGATCAATATAACTACAGTACTTAGGCTAGGTTTACACGGGCAGTGATGACTGCCAGAAAACGAAGGGCAGTGATGTCAGTGCCGTGTCAACATACGTCAGTGCTGCGCTGACAACTGCCAGTCCGTCGCTGACACGAGAGCACTGCCTCACTTTTCTTGGAGCGTGTCAACAGCATGTCAGTCATGACTGACGTTCCCCCTCCACCGACCTAGACGCTGCCCTCATGGGAGGCCAGTCAGTGGCAGTTACGGTTGTCAATTATCGATTGTGAACAGTGGGGAAGGCCTGACTATCGATTGCGCGATGGTAAACAATAAACACTTTGTATTTTGAAATTTTAATACGCGTGGAGTTTGGTTTAATGTGTGATTGGAGTAAGTGGATCGTTGTTGTGAACAGTGGAAAGTACTTTGGTTCAGAAAACATACGGGATAGAGTTGATAAGTAGCATTTACTCACCTATAAATTTTTAGGTTAACTTTCCAAATATAATTTTTGTCCACCTTCCAGACAAACTTAACTGGCAAAAAAACTACGCGAAAAAATGATATAGAGCTATAAACGTACTAAAATCACACGAAATGAAAAATAATTCATTTTGTTTTCTTCAGTAATTGACACATATAAGGGGAATAAAACAACAAGTAATAAACACCTAGTCAATTAAACACTGAATACCAGCTTCAAAGTATAGGCGCTTAATTAATCTAGTAATAATATGAAGTAATATTACTAAACAATAGATTTCATTTTTTGTATCTATAGTGTAGCATAATACCGAGTTTGACTATTTTGAGAGAATTTCACAAAGCCTTCCTCCTCATTTGTTACACCTTTCCTAGCACAAACAGAAAATGATTAATTCCGGTACTTTTAGTGTATAAGGCCTATGCTGTCACCTTCCAACATCATTTTTAAGTGAAGTTCTTGAAAGTTTCAGACGTGTGTTTACGATGTTACTGCTGGCATGCCTAGGATTGTGAGTTTTTCAAGTTATCTGCTAAATTATCCCAAGCAACAACAATTTTACAAGGGCTTTCTGATACAAGTCATCATCATTCAGTAAATATTTGATTTCTAAATACACAACCTGTAGGTGATTACCTAAATAGCAATTAGCCTTCATGACAGCCTACAATAACTAGGCTTTTTGTGGACAGTAGCTTAGGCCTACATTAAGCCTCAGGGCCTCTACCTCTATTATATTTTAATAAGCCTAATATTGTTGAAAGCTTGAACAATTGTCAAAAGATTACAGTTCATGAGATTGCACATGGGGTGTTAACATGCACAGTAGAGAAAGGAGAAGTGGATGGGAAGCATTGTAGTTTGAGGTGGCCTGACAAAAGCTACTATCATAGTTAATTAATATGAATGGGACAACATCTTTTTAACACACGTTATACTTATCTATTTCATTTTAAGGATGCATTTTTGACATATGACATATCTTGAACTGCCAGCAATATTTTTCCTAACAAAGTTCCAGAAAACAGTCACTAGGATTGACTTTCTTTTTAAAAATCACATTAACTGTTCTTGATTTAAAATTCCAATGGGTTGATGAATGAGGCAATCTTATCCTTACATAACTGTGAACATGTGACCTTTTACAGTAGTATTAGTACTACCAACAAAATCTACAAGCACTAAAAAACCACCAGGATTCTTGATGTCCTCACAGCGAGTTCGAAGGCACCGCAAAATCTCCTGCAAGTATTTATACTAGATAATACTTCTTTCTTCCACTTTCCAAATGATGTTAATAGGCCTTTTGTAAGTTTCGTAAGGAAAAATTTATGATAAAAAACAATTTATTCTTTAAAAGTACAGTGTCAGCACTCACCTTAGATAAATAACACTAAATTTTGTGTGACAATTTGTCTCTAACAGTGTGAACAAATATGGAGATAAGTTAAATATAAACTAGTTTAAAATAAGATTATTTTGTTATTGAATGGTCCAGCATTATTTTGCTTTCACTACACATTCAGTCCTCTTATGGTACCACTTCTGTGTCATGGCAGGGCCCTTGTGCACACTATTTTTCCATCACATAAGAAAAGGGAAGTTTGATAAGCTTTATTGTTGTTTGTGTGTGCCTGAGGGGATGAGATGAAACCAAAATAATGCCTATCATTCTATGCAGATACTGTGTGCTGTAGCAGTGGCTACACTTACAGCTGTGAGCGAGTTATGCAAATCAAATCAGCAATGCAAACTATTATATACACAATTATTGTAAAGGTCCTTCAAATTAACAAACAAATAATTCTTACTAAGTATTTTATGTGCTGCTAAACATACGCACCAGCTGCCACTGTACTGGACTTCTAATTATGGGCAACTCTGGAAAAGTATAAGGTTATCTTCAGAATTGAAGTGCTACAGATGTTGGCATATTATTATATTAATTACTCTAAATGAATTAAGATTCTTGGCGCATAATGAATTTTCATACAATGTGTAAAAATTTTATTCGGAAAACTTTAACTTTCGTAAAGTAATTTTTTTTCCTTTATCACTTTTAATGCTTTAAGATATTCACTCAAAATGTTGTCATAATTTGTGCCCTTAAGCTTTGTGTAGGCATTAGAGACATCAAGCAATTTATTCAGTTCTGGCTTCATATCTTCTAATTCAATTTCCAAACATTCATGTAATACTGAAAGAGCTTCTGAAATTTTAGGATCTTCAGTGTAAAAGAAATGTAAATACTTCTGATGAAGTAACCTGAAAAAAATGACAAATAAACAAGTCAATTTGTAAGCAAAGCATACTATTATTTGCAGTTATACTACCTAGCTTTTAATTCCAGATATTCAGCATTAACCCACAGCCATTTCAGATTATTTGAATCTTTCGAATAAATTCTCTCTCTACAGTCAAGTACTTCTCTCATGCTGTGGACATATTTACAAATTTCTGTATTGTACACAGGAATGTTGTTTATAATTCCTGTTAAAATATCTTGAATTGCTTGTCTCTTGATAGTTACCTTTCTTTTAGATACAACTGCAAAAGATAAGACCAAAATAAGTTGGAAAAATTATTAATTCTAAACAAGAATACAAATAATTTCTGAGAAATAAATTATAAAACTTGACACTTTTTACTATAAGAGATGAAAATACTTATCTCATATCACAAATGAAGGTATCAGGTAAATTCTTTTTAGTTAAACAAAGAAAAATAATACAATTAGTCTGTTACAATATACATAAAATTCTCTTTCTTACATGTAAATTAATTCCTAAACCAGTATTGATTTATTATATATTATATATATATATATATATATATATATATTAAAACAATTAATGGAGAAAGGACAGAGAGATAGAAAGAAGATGACTTACCTGAGGTTCATAGATGGTAGACACCTTGTGAGGTTTAGAGAACTTGAATTTTCGGAGGCATCGCCCCCTTCATCAGTCGTCGGCTAGCCGATCACTGGAAATGTCTTCCTAACTTTCTGATGAAGGGGGCGGTGCCTCCGAAAATTCAAGTTCTCTAAACCTCACAAGGTGTCTACCATCTATGAACCTCAGGCAAGTCATCTTCTTTCTATCTCTCTGTCCTTTCCCCATTAATTGTTTTAATAAACATGACAATGTCATTTCCTATCATATATATATATATATATATATATATATATATATATATATATATATATATATATATAGTGAGTAATGAAGTAGTATTAAAGAACATCTTTGGAAACTTGTATTGATATAAGAAACAAAAGTCTAGAATTTATTATTTGTATAAACTATAAAAAGATGGCATGAAAACAACTAGTTTTTCACAGGGATTATCAGACACACAAATAAGTTGCCCCTTGTTACCTGAATCATTTAGTATTTATGTATGAACTATTGATAGTTACACAATTGCTGTACCATAAATCAATCTTACTTCATTAATTCAATTTGAGTTGAGGTTTTGAATAAGCATATTTTTCATAAATAAAATCATAGTTTAAATGAACAACAAATACATGCCGTTGTTAGTACAGAGTAATTACATTAAAAAATAAAATAAATTCACCATTATCATGGAAACTGTTTCTCACTTCTGTTCCCTTAGATACAATATCTGCCTCCACAAGTGATTGGATTTCCATTTTTTCCTGCACACTCAATTCTGGACTTCTGCCAATTTTGATTCCTAACCAATGTAATGCTGTATTCGATTTTTTTTCTGTATGTACTGTTGCAAGTGATGTCAATTCTTTAGTTGCTATGATCTTTGCCATTTTTTTAACAGCTAAGTATGACTCATTTTCTTTTGCACATGTGGACCGAGATGCATTTAGGATGATCTGGTTTTTAATAAAACTAGCTTCTAAGTTCTTTGTTCTTTGATACAATAATTTAATTTCTTTTTCCTTTGACATTCCAGACGATGATAACTTTGATAGAAGATTATCAATGATAGGATGAAGTTCTGATGTCAAACATTTTCCTGCAACTTTATACAAGTGCCCTGAAATACAAGAGTATTTTTATATAATGTAATATTTCCTTATTCGAAGAAATATTGTACGTGTTCAGAACAAGGATATAATTGACTTTCACAACATGCACTCTACTATTATCTAAAATTAATGACATACATTTATTAGTATTTATGACATGGTAGATCACACAATATTATTAGAGAAACTGTATTATTAAGGAATAAGGGGTTCCCAACAACCTCCTCACATCCTACTTAACCAATAGGGTTCTATATACTGAAATTTATCACCCAGATAATACATCAACAGCCAAGTGCCAGCCAGGGTTAATTAAGCAAGGTGTACCACAGGGATTCAAATTGTATAAAAGATACGCCAAAATTAGATCTTGAAGCAGGAACATAAGTATCTTATGCTGATGACAACTTTTCTAAATTGGGGTCATAATAGCAATCAAATGATACTAGAATCTGAAGTATTAAAAGATAGTGAATTACATTGATAGTAACGTGTTAAAAGTCAATCCATCGAAACAAAATAGCACTCCATTTAACAAACATTACAGGAACTGAAAGCTAGATATCGGAATATTGTGTGATACTGAAAATATAGCATTCAAATACTACTTAATATCTCAGAATATATCTAGGTCATAATTTTACATGGAAGACACAGACTACATTCGTGGTAAAATAAACTAAAAATTCATACACAATAAACAGATTATCTGCATTTAAATAAAGACTACTTAATATGTATACTTAACTTGCAAAACATAATAAGTGGTCCTATGAGGATTACTTGAGGGAAAACGAAGGCAATGGAGTGTAGTATGGCAAACAGTGGAATAACAAAGGATGTTAGAATGGGAAAAAATATTTTGAAGGAATTTAAGGAATTCTGCTACTTGGGTAGCATAATAACTAGGGATGGCATAAATACATAAAGAGTAGGATAACACAAGCAAGGAAGGCATTAGTAAAAAGAAAGGAATTTACTTACGGATAATGCAAGTGGGAATATTAGGAACTCGCAGCTAAAAATGTTCATATGGAGTGTGGCATCATGGGTGCAAAACGTGGACAGTAGGAGTTGCAGAAAGTAAAAAAATAGAAGCCTTTGAAATGTGGTGCTATAGGAGAATGCTGAGAATCAGATGGGTGGATAAATTTACTAAAGAGGAAGTTCTAAGCAGAATAGAGAAGAGCAAGCAATACATAGGATGCTGACCAAGAGAAGGGATAGATTAATAGGCCATGTTTTGAGGCCCTGTAAAATTAGCATTCTGCTAAGCAGATTAGGAAGGATGTTGGATGTGGTAGTTATGAGGAAATGAAAAGGCTACAGCAAAATAGGTTAGCATGAAGGGTTGCATCATACTAGTCTAAGGACTGCATACCACAACAACAAGAATACTATTATAAGAAAATATATGGAATGTTGCTTACAATTTATCTCCTAAATTTAAAAATGGAAGAGGAAATTAATAATATGTTTGTACCTCTGGATTTTTTAGGTTTATTAAATTTGATTGTGCACCTCTTCTCAAGTAGTAACAATATACTTCATGCTACTCAAAATATGATCAAAAAATTTATTTCTGTTTGGCTTTATTGTTAATTTAAAATTAAACTCAGAATTTTTTAGTATATCTTAATTAAAAATCCTTTTTCTATACGGAACTGGTGGAGTTATCCCCCATTCTCTGGTTGGTGCTGTGAAATGAAGGGAAAACTGCTACTTATTTACAAAAGTTTAATTAATGGGGTTTAAAAATCTATATAAAAAGGGAAAACTTTCACTATATTACAAAAGTCAACGATAAAGGCTATAATAAATTACAAAGTTGGGAGGGGCTTAATAATGACATATAAAGTTTGGGGGTTAATTTCCTCTTTAGCCTTCTATACCATTATTTGGTGAGAATTTAATATTTGTTAAAACACATACCTATTTTTTTACGATTCAAACACAATAATTATTTTTTAGATAAAAATTATCAAAATTTATTAACTCATCCCAATAATGTAGATGTAAATGTTTTACAACACGAAAATTGACTTGCAATCAACTATTTTTTTTTAGAAAAATTTAATTTATAAAAAAAGGATAGATTAATAGGCCACGATGTAAAATTAGCATTAGAGCGAAGTGTGTGGGGTAAGAACAGAAGGGGGAGGAAAAAGGATGGAATACGCTAAGCATTTAGGGAGGATGTTGTAGCTATGTAGAAATGAAAAGGCCAAGGAGTGAACTACTTAATATAAGCTGATAAATTGTCTCATGGGCCAGCTTCAACTTTGTTTTTGTGGTCGAGTAAATCCTACATAATGAAAGATGACAAACTGTAAATACATTGAAGTGATAAACTTTGACAGTTTACGATTGTCCTCTTCAAAACAATCTGTTGATAGCATATGATAGTAAATTTTCATTTGACTGTATTATTTAATTTACGTATGGAACAATTTTTCCCAGTACTGCCATCAAAAAAAAAATATCGTTAACTTAATTTGTGTATTGCTTACCCTCAGATTCACTGAAAAACGGTAATATGCATTCAACATGTTCAGCCATCAAACACGATATAATCCACCTCCTTCGTCTTACGACGTTTGCTAAATCAAATTGAAGAGACGGAGTTGCACCGTTCCGGGCGCTTGCTCTTCGACTCTCGCACCTGAGTGTCACTGAGTCATTCAAATGAGCGTTCTGCTCCTCCGCATGCCCTTAGTTTCCTGAGTTTTCAAAGTATACGAGCTTTTTTTATCAGAGCTTCTATTGAAACATTTTTCCCAAATGTGAGAACAACTCTGATGACAGGTTGGAGAGTGAACCTAATTTAATTTAAGTTGTACAAAGACAGAGATATTAATCTGTTCTCATTTTACAGAAAGTGAGATTTTTAGTTCAACTAGTGTTAAATTAATACTGGCCTTCAGAGTAAGATGCTAAACTCGAGTTGATATGTTTTTAAATGCCTTATTTCTCTTAATTATTTCCACATAAGATATTATTTATGTTAATACTTAACCATATTGCAAAACAATTATACAATTGTTAATTTTTATTCTACTTGTTTCAGAAATCTACATCCTTGGAGTGCCAGATTTCTCGGCGTCCAACGACAAGAAAACGCTTGGGATATTATGTATTATTAGATTGCGACCTTTGTTAAACATGTCCAACCACATTTTTAAAAATTTTGTTACTGTCTTCATATTAAAATTTGTCTGAGTAATGTTTGTTGAGTAAAGACTCAATAAACTAATCATACATCAAATGAATGTCTTCTAAATAACTTTTAAGTCATTTTCAGCCAGGTGTCTGGATACTTTTGATCACATGGTGTATATATATATATGATAGGGAAAGGAAAGAGAGATAGAAAGTATCTTCTGGTGGTATTGATGACCTCATTAGTGTGTCTGTTTTCTTAATTAGTGGTGCCACCTTTTCCAATAATTTATTAAAGTTTTCTTTTGACATTCTAAGAAAATTTTTATAAGTTGAGGCATCAGCTTGCCTCAACTCTTCCATCAAATTATTCAAGAACCTATGAGTGCCCCTTTTAGCAACCCACACTCCACGTTTTCGTTTGATTCTTTTTTGATTATCGTCTTCCATCATAAAAAGTACAAGCAATGCAGCAACTTTCTGTTTATAAAACAGACATGCTTATAAGTGTATCCACAAAGGAGGGAAATAATCAACTTATATAAACAATATATCGATACTATGCAACAACATTCCAACCGATCGTAGTTGCCAAAAATAGCAGAGAAGTGTAAACATGCATCAGAGTTCTCTGCCCGTTTTGTAGTGAGGGCAGCACTTGCACAGAATTGTCAGCGAAGAAGTGGGCAGTTATCTGCCCAATATGTAAACGGTAGGCAGAGCACAG